>SKCR01035283.1:0-266748 GCA_019454045.1 Zanthoxylum bungeanum | reverse complement strand
CCATAGATATGTGTCATCGTGAGAAATCTTTGGCTGTTTTGTTTTAGGTTTTCAACCTTAAACATTTCAGTGTTGAGCAGTGACCTATGTGTTAACGGTCTTAACACATACAAATTATTTTCTGAGTTTCTTGTGCATATAGTTAATCCATTTCTACCAATAATAACCAAATTGTTATTAAAAGAAACTGAATAACCATCATCCAATAGTCTAGAAACAGAAATCAGATTCCTGCGAAAACCATGATGAATAACACATTGTTCAAATTTAAATAACTATTATTAATAAAATTTAAACTGGAAACTCCCACTGCTCTTGCTGAAATGGCATCCCATGTCCCGACCCTCATGGTGTAATCACCTTCAGCAAGGTCCCTCCATGAATCAGTAGCTGCAAAGAAGAACAAACATGGTTAGTGGCTCCAGAATCAACAATCCAATCGGATTTATCATCCTCCACTAATAGAGATTCAATAACGAGTAAATCATATTTACCTGTTTCCTTTTTCTCCTTCAGCTCAGCAAGGTATTTAGGACAGTTCCTTTTCCAATGCCCATTCTTGTCGCAGTGGAAACATTTTCCTTGGGCTTGGCATCCTTGGAGCCTTTCTTGTTCTTCTTTTTCATGGGCTTTCCCTTAGCCTTTCCAGTGCTTTTCTTCCTTCTTTGCAGATTTAGAAGACTCAGCAACATTTGCCTCTGCACTGGACTTACGAGGATCCATAAGCATGGACTCGTAATGGGTGAGCTCATTAAGCAGTTGGGTCAAAGTAAAAGACAACTTATTCATAACATAGTTGCTTTTAAACTGCAGGAAACTCTTCGGAAGAGTTTCCATAATCATGGTCACCTGGCTACGCTCGTCAATACGAGCTCCATGGGTTTCAGTAGTGTTGAGATAAGTCATCATCCTTAAGACGTGCTCTCGGACTGATGTCCCATCCTTCATTCTAGCAGTCATCCCTGAGACCATGGCCTCATGGCGTTGACGCTCCGAAGGCTGCCCAAACATGCCCTGTAATGACTCCATCATCTGAGTGCTAGAGCCATAGGTTCATGCTTTGCAGCAAGAACCTCAGACATCCATGCAAGCAAGTAGCAGCGGGCTTTCTCATTTGCTGCGACCCATTCTTGGTAGGTATCGCGCACAGCTTGGCCAGCATTCTGGCCGGCTCGGAGGACGTTCCTCCGTCAGGACAAACTTTAGGTCTTCACAGACCAAGATAGCATTCATGTTACTTTTCCACTTAACATAGTTTTCCCCGGTTAATTTATCGTTTGAGAGTATGGAAATAATTGGAAAAACCATGGCTGAAAAATAAAATAAACATGCATTTAACATTCATTCATCGCATATTAAAATCATCAATGAATTTTGGCATAAAATTAAACATGATGCATGAACCATGAGTAATGAATTAGAAACCTAAGAGAATTACTATGCCACGGAAATCTATCATCCCACAAGTAAGTGCCGCAAAAGGGTAGGTCAAGTACTCGCATGATAGATCGAGACACCAGCTAGAGTAGCTCAGTTGGTTGGAGCGTGTGGCTGTTACCACAAGGTCGAAGGTTCAAGCCGGCAAGCCCTTCCTCTAGTATTTCATAAATTTTAAACCCCAAGGGGTGCCTCAGTGGTAAAGGCTTTGGGCTTGAGTGGTTTGCTCCCTCTCAGGTTCAAAGTTCGAATCCCACTAGATGCATTTCCTTGGGGCCATGCCCCATGGTGTGAAAAGCCAGCGACTTACCCTAATCTGTGTTGGGAAACTTCTGAGGGCGCGGGACACAGGTCCCGGGGATTAGTCGAGGTGCGCGTAAGCTGGCCCGGACACCCCGGTTATCCAAAAAAAATGATAGATCGAGACAATCTCAGTCAATTTAATATATGTGAGAATAACTCTTATTCCTATATTAAACAACTACCGTTTTATTTGATCAAGGAATTTCATTAACAGTTAATTACTCCTTTGTGAGTGTAACCGCCGTTTCGGGATTCTTTGACTTAACGAGTGAAGTGTCGCCGTAGGGTAGGTCAGTTCATAAGATACATCTAGAATCCCTATCCTCTCGGAACCCAAACCTGATATTGACCCAAATTGACACCATCCTTAGAGGGACGAAAACAAAACCGTCTCGAGGCGCCTTTTGAATCTCACGTTTTTGGACTAACAACGGAGATCGTGGGATATACTGTCGTATATCCCTCTCCCACTCACTATTTTAAAAATTAAGGTTTCTATCTAAAATATCTAATATTTTATTTTAACTAGTGTGGATAAACTTATGGCGGCTAAATCATAATTATTATTTACACTAGTTTGTCATAAGTGAGCTAATCAATTTTAACAATTAAAATTGTGTCACTAAAAATTCATTAGTATCTACTAATAGATTTACTCTATTAAACTAATTTAATTAGAGTGGTATAAGTGAGATATAATATTTTAACTCTTAAAATACTAGGCACTTAAGGGTCTAAAATCATGGAATTCTAAATGGTCAAAAATTCTAATTAAACATTTTAATAAATCTTAGTGTGTCATAAAATCCAACGGTACGTGGAATTGTATCCCGAGTGCAGACCATATTACCGTCCATTCGGAATCGGCTATGGAATTTATGTCCGGGTTTCCATCCTATATACCAATGGAATTTATTATGCACTAATTAAGCCCAATATATTAGAATTCAAATTTTAAACCATAAATCCAATTAATCTAATTAATTGATTTTCATGCATATCATTTTATCACTTAAACATTTTATGTCTATAATGATAATGCATCTATGACATGTTATGGAAAGTAAAATGCATGAGTGGGCACCCTAAGCTATATGACATGTTATTTAAACAATTCGAAATAAACATACATATAACAAAAAAATTATTTTGCATTGACCGGGCTCTTATTTTTCCTATACTAATCTAATTAGTACAAGAGATTCACCAAGGCATTCCTTGGTCTTCAAATCCCGCTCCAAAGTGGTGTTGGCTCCCTTTGCGACTTCGGTGCTTCAAATTACAAAAATTGAAACTTTACATTGGAAATTAAAATTACAACAAATGTAAACAATGGCCTTATGACCTTACATCCCAAAAACAAAACCAACTACAAAAATAAGAGCCGGAAAAATTTACGACCAATGCAAAATCCATTCATCACATGAAATAACAAAACCATTCATCATATGAATATCACAATGTGCCCACTCATCTAACATGCATATCATATTTATAACTCATATAAATATATCAAAAACAGAAACTTTAAATGAAAAAGTGAAGGGTTAAGAACACTTTTCAACCTCGCTCTTGATGCCAATTGTAGGAAACGCTTTCCTCGTGCAGCGGAAGCGATTAGGCACACGGATCGACTGTCTTCCATTCCTTAAAGACGAATGGAACCAGCACTTATACTGAAGTTTTGCTTCTGTTTCGGACAAGATCTCAGCCCCGGAATGCGCGTGAAACAATCCCCGAAAAGCCCCCGAACTGCAGTGAATTATTGGACTATTTTACACCTGTTACACACGCGAACTGCACCCAAACCAACCCCTGATTTGCGTGACCTGCTGTAGCGTTTTAGGTCTGATTTTTCCACTCAAAAAAAATCCTAACTCAGCCCCCAAAAGTCCCCAAGGTGTTTCCCAAAAACCCGAATTAAAACAAATCAAAATCGAGCCCCGATTGTAACAAGTGAAGTGCGGCAATGAGGTATTATTGTTCTTCAATGTCATGACTTACAAGAATAAATGAGAAGATGATTTGTTCAACGCCACAAGATCTTCCGAGCTATAAATCGTTACCAACGGAAAGTAGTGTGAGCTACACACACAAACAAATCCCTAAACGTTTTAGAGATTTAATCACACACTTTTAATATTTTTCTTATTCTTGTTCTTCAAAATTGTTTCTCAACTCTTGAGAGAATTGTGAAGAAGAAGAAGGTGGCTAGGGTTTGGAATGAGAGCACTACTCAAAAGAAAATCAAGTTTTCCTTTTATAATTAGGTCAATTTTGTTTCACTCAAACAAAACAATCAATCCCCTCCCTAAGGTAGAATTCGGCCAAGGCTAGGATTTTTGGATTAAATTTTGTTTCCAAAATAAACAAATCTTATTCCTTATACATCAAGGAATTCGGCCAAGGCTAGGATTTTTGATTAAATTTTGTTTCCAAAATAAACAAATCATATTCCTTATACATCAAGGAATTCGGCCATGCCCTTTATTTCTTCATTAATTTTGTTACAATATTATTTACTTTCCATAAAGTCAATATATGTTACAAATTAAATATATGATTAATATTTTGAAAGTCATTACTTCCAAAATTAAATCAAGGGTTTCCAAAACCCATAATATAGAAATTACAATCTTAGCCTTATTAAATTATATCATATATATAATTCAATATTTATATTTAATAATTATCATATAATTATTAATACCATACATTAACTTTTAATGTATAGTTTCAAGTGTGACATAATTAATATTATTAATCATATTAATAATATTTATTCTTTTGTGAGTATATAATTAGACTATCCAATTATATTAAATCCGCTATAGTAAATCGAGCTAGCACGGGGACCAAATGGACCCACGGTTCCGAACTCCAATAATCTCGAAATATTAATTAAGCTCTTAATTAGATATTCCGAATTATTAACTCTTGGTTATTCCACTAAAAACCCGAAGTTGCACTCTTGTTGCCACAGATGAAATATTAAGTCGAACTAAGTCGTTGTCCATCGATATGGTCATTACATACGATTTGATCCTTCACGAGTATCTTGTAATTAAAGCCGGGTCATAATTTCCGTTATACCCCTCTAATTATTTTTACCTTAAGTACCATTGATTCTCTAATGAACGATTTATTCATAACTATTATGAATATTAATCTTTCTGTTCGTAATAGAAAGACTTGAGCACTCAAATCATTCAAGTACCGAATCAACCCTTAAGAAAGATACTCATCTACTTCTCGCAAGAAGGAGTGAACTTCATGTCTATGTAAAACGTTCCCAGCTACAAAACAAATTGTGCCCCCAAAGTACGTAGCTATTGGTCGGGACTGCTACACCAACCTCACCTTTGTAAATCAAAGGACACAACCTGCCATGCAGGAGTTCGTAGTACACTCAGGATTAAGATCAATCCATATATGACCATCAAGTAGAGTGAAATGACTTTCTTTGCTTAATGGATATTATAAGAATGTCATTTCTATCTAGGTCCAGTCCTACATGATCGCATCATACATGGTGCCTCCATTCTCATGTCTCTACATGGATGATCCGGATTAAGATCGCCATACAAATATAGAATGGACCGCAACTATAGATAAACCACAAACAAAGTACCCGCTTTGTTTGCTCTCTATGGACTATTAAGATTACTAACTTAAGACTTAAATCTTCTGGTGTATGACACTCATACACTAAGTCTGAAGGTACATAAGTAATCTACGGTATTTACGAAGATTTATAATATGCGAAAAATAAACAAACAATTTGATAAATGAATAATGCATCATTTTATTTCAAAAACATACATCCCAACATCAGCTACAATAATGGGAGAATGCAAAGAAAATTTTAAAGGTCTATACCGGAGCCGGAGCCCAACATTAGCAACTTCCGATGCGCTAAGGAAAGTCGTTTCCTACAAAAACTACAAAAGAATTGTAGGGGACTAGTGTGTTTACATTCAAAGATTTATGGATGGAAATTTTGTTGCTCTTCTATTATATGTGGAAGACATGTTGATCATTGGACAAGATGCAGCGAAGATCAGCCAGCTGAAGAAGGAAATCTCTAAGTCTTTCGACATGAAAGACTTAAGACTAGCTCAATAGATTTTGGGAATGCAAATAGTTTGAGATAGACAAAATAAAAGGTTATGGCTTTCACAAGAAAGTTATATTGAACAGATAATCAGGAGATTCGATATATAGAAAGCCAAACATGTCAACATTCCGCTAGCATACCAGTTCAAACTCAGCAAGAGTTTGTGCCTCTAATCCAAGAAAGAGATAGAGGAGATGTCATCAATACCATATTCTTTAACAGTTTGAAGCCTAATGTATGTTATGGTATGTACCAGGTCCGATATTGCTCACGTAGTGGGTGTAATGAGCCGTTTTCTCTATAACCCAGGAAAACAACATTGAGAGGCAGTCAAATGGATTCTCAGGTACCTCAAGGGTACATCGAAATTATGTCTATGCTAAGGGGGAGCTGATCTAATCTTGGAAAGATATACAGATTCAGCTATGGTAGAAAATCTTGATGATAGAAAATCTACATCAGGTTTTCTCTACACTTTTGTAGAGGGAGCTGTGTCATGGCAGTCAAGATTACATAGGTGTATTGCATTATCCACAACAGAAGCTGAGTATATTACAGTAGCGGAATCATGAAAGGAAATATTATAGTTCGATCATTTTCTCCAAGAATTAGGGATCAATCAGACATAATACAAGATACATTATGACAGTCAAAGTATTATGGACTTGAGCAAAAACTCAATGTATCATTCCCAAATGAAGCACATCGATATTCGCTATTATTGGATACGCGAGGTAATGGATCAACAACTGTTGAGACTAGTAAATATCCATACAGATGAGAATCCAACTAACATGTTAACAAAGGTGGTTACTCGGGACAAGCTAAAGTTGTGCAGAGACATAGCCGTGATAGCTTTCAGATGATAATCATTTCGGATGCAACTGGAGGGAGAGAATTGAAGTACCCCACTGCATTACACATTGAAGAAACCTCCAAGACAACTTTAGGTGGAGGATTTGCTTCTTTGAAAATGGTGCAAGCTTCCAAACTACTTTTGGTGGAGCACTATTCCTCTCTTGACAATTTGGGCCAGAATTTTTCTATAAATAGGGAGCTCATTTGAGAGCTCAAATCATCCCAAAAGAATTAAAGCTTCAAGGAAATAAAGCTTTGAGAGTGTATAGAGAATGAGGTTTTTGTAAAGTTTAAACACTTGTAAATTCTATTCTTATAGTAATAGAATCAATTTTTCCTCATAAACACTCTTCAATGATCAGAGAATCACAATAATAAACTCGTATCTATTTTATATATAGAAGCCCATATTCAACCCAAAACCAGTTAGTCCTCCCTTCAATAGCTAGTGCAACTAATCAATGTGCTAGAGGATCATGCTTCATCTCCTCTCGTACAAAGCCCATAATCCCAAAATGGAACTTGCTCAAAAGCTGTAAGCTTGACCATCATGCTCAAAGCATCCACTACCACATTCTCATTGCAAGCTTGTACTTTAATATATAATTCAAATCGGCCAAAAAATTATATCCGGGCTAGGCTTTTTTGAGTTTAGAGGTAGCTAGTGGCTATGTTATCAATTTTTCACCATGAAAGCTAGCCCCAACTAAATAAAACTTCTATATGTGCAAGCAATGAACAACCACAATCATCCCCTTCTCTTGCACACTATATCACCACGCTATATCATTAAGCTTTCGAGTCACACTAGTAATTGTTGGGATTTATGTCCTAGAGCTTTATGTATTGTAAACAGAATTGATTATTGTAATAATAATAAATGCATTATTCATTTTATCAAAGTTGTTTGATTTAAATCGCATATTTTCTGATTGTCTTGTTTACCTTTATTACTCTTGTATTTTCATATTTAATGTATGTTTGATGCACAAGAGGATTTAAGTATGAAATTAGTAATCTAAATAGTCCATAGAAAGCAAACAAATAGGGTACTTTGTTTGTGGTTTATCTATAGTTGTGGTCCATTCTATACTTGCATGATGACCTTGATCCGGGATCGTTCATGTAGTGACATGGGAATGTAGGCACCTTGTATGATGAGATCATATAGGACTGGACTCAGATAAATATGAATTTCTTTTAATAACCGAAGAAATTTATTTTATCTAATAGATGGTCATATATGGATTTGATCTTAATTCTGAGTGTACTGCGAATTCATGCATGACAAGCTATATCCTTTGATTTACTAAGGTGAGGTTGGTGTTGCATTCACGGTCAATAACTATATATTTTGGAGATATGGTTTGATGTGTAGTTGAGAACGTTTTACATAAATATGGAATTCACTCATTCTTACGAGAAGTAAAAGAATATCTTTTTTAAGAGTTGATTCGGAACTTGAACAATGTGAGCGCTCAACTTTTCTATTACGAATAGAAAGTTTAATAATCTTACATATTCTGAATTAATTGTTCATTATAGAATCAATGGTACTTAATAGATAAAATATTTAAAGGGGTATAACGGACTTATGACCCGGCTCTATTTATGAGATATTTGTGAAGGGCTATATCCATATGTATTGACTATATCGATGGACACCAAAGTTGTTCGGCTTGTATTTTCCATCTACAGTAATGAGAGTTCAACTTCGAGTTTTTAGTGGAATAACAAGGGAGTTAATAATTCATAATATTTAATTAAAGAGTTTAATTAATATTTCGGGATTATTGGAGCTTGGAACCGTAGGTCCATTTGTTGGAGTTCTACGGTCCCAAGGATCGAATCAAAAGTGATAAAACATGTGTGAATAACAACGACGAAGTTACGGAATACTTACATCGATCGGTTGAGCGACACGGTAGGCAACAAAAATGAAATTCTGCTCCTTGACAGTTCACGGCAGTGGCAGTGAGCTGCTCCTCCATTTTCTGTTTTTGAGCTCCTCGAACAAGCTCTAAGCTTCGTCAACCGATTCCCGGCTCATGGGTGGACTTCCCTATCACCTTCGAATGACTTCGTAGCGTGCTAGCACTCCCGATTTTGCCAAAAAAATCGTGACTCTTGGCTTCCCTTCATTGCTCGGCAGTAACCAAACCAGTGAACAATTTGGCCCCAAGGGCTTGAGAGAGAGGAGATGAGAGAAAGAGAGAATTGTGTTTGTTGGTTCCAAATTTGTGTATTAAATACTCAAATGTGAATTTCAAATTCATTTGGAATGAATTTGGCTTTCAAAAAGTCAAGCCATAATGGCACCAACCATTAACATCAACTCACATCAATCCATCAATCATGAATAGTGACTTGCGTCAATCACTCAAAGTGAAAGACATCCATCACTTGATTGACGAATGATGTGACGCTAGTTGCGACTAGCGATTTGACTTGCGTGCCGCATTCGAATTCGAAATGCGAATGCGCTCGCAAATAATCTCGAGCTCGGGTTCGCTAATTCCAAATTAACGAATTTTTCGTTGCGTCGTAATTAAATCTAATTTAATTAAATAATCATGCCTAGCATAATTATTTTTCACGTCGCTAACGAATTAATTCAAAATTAATTCGTTCGCCCGAATTAAAATCTAATTTTAATTATGCGTCGAAATCCAATTTCTTTTAATATATCGAATATATTAATTTAACTGATTAATTCCAAATTAATCATTATCTCTCTTTAATGGATATTTTATCCCAGATAAAATATTTCCGCAATTAATCCCAGATTAATTTTCTCTCTCTTCTAATTAATCCCAGATTAATTAAAGAGTGCGAATCATACGTCATCGGTGAATCTTTGGGAAGCGACCCATGAGATCCCCGGATATGTTGGATGTAAATTCGGTCGTCGGACTATCCGAACACGTAAGTACCAAGTACTACGTTTATACCGGTTTTACAAGACAATGTTGGCCTCTAGCAAAGCGCCATGCCTACCCAATTCTTCGGAAATATCCTTACAGGAATAAAGGTTATATATCAGGCGTAGTATACGTAGTATTGCGTATTTCTATCCAGTATCGGATGATCACGTGCTAGGCCTAGGGCTGGAATTGTGTCTGCCCCGTACGAAGCACATGTCGGATGTCTGGTAACTAGTCTCTATAATCGGATAAACATGACCTTGTCATTTTATCCCGATAGCTGCAGCATTTAAGAGAACCAGTCCCGTATCCTACGTGACCATCATCTCCATATGACTGGAGTGACACTTTCGTCTTGACATCACACCCAACACACTATGATTCTCAATATACCCAGCATTGGTGTACACAGAACCTGTTAAAGCCCTGGACGACCGCAACCAAAGTATATTGATTGTCGCAAGTATTAGCGGTGCAAGTCTCAGGTTAAGACCAAATACACCTACCCTGATTTCGGACTTCCATAGACACATAGTCATACTACCAATGGAATTTCGATGGGGTCTATCCATAGCGAAGCTGTTTCCCATACCATCGGTAAAACACAACCTCCTATTACACTTGCATGAGTATCCTATACCCAAATATATGAGAACTATGTCGTTGTGCCCTCACAACGCGCACAAGTGTAATACTAGTCTTTTACGTATTTATCGATGTCCAATCTCGATAATACTCTGACTAGGGATATTTAATGATTTATCATTCGTTGACTGATACTGTCTCATATCATTCTCAGTCCAGGAAGAAATCACAAGGACCTCTCATCATTTATACATCTAGGTGATTTAATCACAAATGATAAGAGTGCAATCTCCTTTGTCACATAGTTAATTTGTACAACAACGCCATGATCTGTATAAATAGTGACGATATGGGTCATAATTGTCCAACACCATTTGGTCCTCGTGCTAGCTCGATTAACTGTAGCAAACCTAATATAATTATATTGTCTAATAATATGCTCATATTATATTTATATATTATTAATAAGATTAATAATATATTTTGTCACAAATGAAAACTATATTAAATTGTTTAATATAATATTTTCTAGAATTATTTGATTATGAGATAATCAAATCATGATTATAAGATAATCAAGTTAACAATAGTTATGAGATAATTACTACATCATAATTAAGGTAATTAAATCATTATTAAGATAATGATTTTTTTTATTCACCTTGGAGATATAGTCATATGGCTCTCCATGCTCTCCAACTTTATGTCTATTAGGTGACATGTATACACCTAATGGTTTTGTCATTAGCTAAAGACATCTTATGCTTTGGTATGGCCTTCACATTTATGTATTTGCCATTGCAAGAAAGCATTAGATGATTAATGACAAATGTGGTTGGCATTTGAAAAAGAATATTATCTCTACCATCTCCACTCAATAGTTGGGTGATCATTTGACAAATTTCAAGCTTTCACACAAGTTTGAGAGAGGTAGAGAGAAATAAAAAATCCAGAATTTTTATTCAATTGTTGAGAGAAAAAATTTATTTTCTCAAGTGTTGAGAAGTAAAAGAAATTAGAGTGAGATAGATATTGATCTTCTTCATTCAATATCTTTCTAAAAAGCCAAACACATTTTGTGACAACTTCATTCTCTAAATTGTTTAGAGTTTGATTTTATATTTCTCTAAAAAATTTAGAGTTCATCTTTGTGAGTGAAGCCCACACTTCGGTTTATTGGTTTCAAGTCATAGTTCAAAAGATCGGGTAGTTGATCCAAATGTTGGACATAAAAGGAAACTCATCTACATCAAATGAGTAAAATCCATTCTCCGAGAGTTGGAGGAATTCAGCTACAACAAAAGGAGAAAGCAAAGAAAATTTTAAAGGTCCATACCGGAGCCAGTACCCACATTAGCAACTTCCGTTGCACTAAGGAAAGTCTTTTCCTACAGTAATTATATAACCGTAGCCTAGAGGCCAGTCCCAAGTGAGTGACTAAATGGTTTTTTAAGTATTTTTCTTATTTGACTTAGGGTAGGCATTTGGATGGACTGGACTGGATTTCTCTAAGTCCATGTCCAGGCCCAAATTTTTTTAAATCCAAGCCCTAAAAAACCCAACTCCATCTTGACCTGGGTTGGGCTAGACTAAAGCCTACATGGGCTTGGGCTTGGGCTTGGGCTTGGGTTAGACTGGACTTAGCCCAGACCCAAAGATTTTCAAACAATGAATTATATTACATATAATACAATAATGCTAAATTTTGAATTTTGATATACATGTTTTTTTTATCCTTCAACAATTCGACACTTTCAATAATTAAAATAATAAAAATAAAATTCCATAACCCATATTTTATCAGAATTGAAATCTACTCCAATTCTTGTGGGTTTTCGTCTTTGCCTGGTAATTCATCTCCAGTAACAATTTCTTCTTTAGGAATTCCACCTATAAAAAACAAAAACAAATATTTATAATTTTTTTACAAAATATTTCTATACCTCGATCAGCAGCCCATAACCAATGTTGAATGCACATGATCGCTTCCAATGTGTCAGGGTGAAGTCTGCTATGATGTGGACTCAAGCATCTACCCCCAGTATTAAAAGTTGACTCTGAGGCAAAAATCGTCATAGGTATGGCTAAGATATCCTTAGCAATCTTAGCCAAAATAGGATATTTACTTTTGTTCAGCTTCCACCAAGTTAAAACACCAAAGTCTGTAGTTCTTTCAACTAAAGACTCTTCTAAGTACCTCTCAAGGTACTTACATATTTTAGATTGCGTATTTTTACTTGCAAATGAATAAAACTCAGACAAATCTAAAAGAACACTTCGACTTTGAGTTTGATGAGAATGAAAAAAAGTTGAAGAAAATCCACTAACAACCTCACATCTCACAAAAGTAGATTTACCCTCGTAATAAGTAAATATTTCATCACAAATATTACACACTCTCTTTATCAGCTCGACAACATCAACACCATAAATCTTTGAAAAATAGAGATCAATCATCAACATTTTGAACATTGAGTCAAGAATAAAAGCCATCACCAATACCCCATGAATCTCTAGCCAATTTTTTTCAAAATTTTCAATCATACTCCCAACCATTAACTTAACCTTAGGAATATTAAACATTTGCCACTCCGTTAATGACATCCTCATTTTATAAACTAATGAAAAACATATTAGCTGTAGGACAAAGTCTTTTTACAGAATCAGAATGTTTTGCTGCTATGAAGTCCATTTTCCCGGACATGTATCAAATACTTGAAGCCATGAAGAGTCAGAGCCTAGAGCCTGTACTGAAACGGGCTGCTGCCAACTCTGACAAGCTTACCTTTTAATACAAGTGTTTTCTTGTTTGATTGAGATGAGTAAAGAGTTTTTGTAATTGAGATTTTTTTCTTAAGTGTTTTGCTTTTGTTTTTCCTTTCATTTATATTTTTCTTTAGGACCCCCATTCAACTGACTAATCGCTTCCTCAAGTAACTGAATGGTGCTTTCATCTCGAAATTCAGGAAATAAAACGAGCAAGACCTCCATTTCAACAACTGATCTTACCCCCAAACTTATTATGTATCCCAAACATACAGTGTAGATCATGATCAGAATCCATTATTACATAACATTACTCTATGGATTTAATGCAATTAGAGTAATTTTAGCTTTTGTATCTAACCCATACACAATAATAATTTTTAATGCCTCAGCTTTCAGATTTCTTGTAGTATAAATGTTTAGGTTAATCAATCCTATATGGTGTTTTTTTGTTGCTGTATATATTGTGATTCTCTTATCACTGAAGAGTGTTTTATGAGGAAAAATAAATATTATTTATTACTACAACAATAAAATTTATAAGTATTACAGAACTTGTAGAAAAAGCCTCACACACTAACTATACTCTCTAAGCTCTCTTACTTGGAGCTTACACTATAAGCTTTCTTTACTTGAAGTTTACTTGCTGGGGATGATTTGAGCTGTCAATTAGCTCTCAATTTATAGCCAAAATAATGGCTCAAATATCAACAAATGAATAGTTTCCACTTAGAGTTATTTTTTAAGTTTGCTCATTTTTCAAACTCCACCTAAATGTGGTTTGGTTACTTGCAATGGTGGTTGACAATGCATGTCACTATGCATGCAGCTGGATTCAACATTTCCCCCCTTCAATTGCATCCAAAATGATTGTCATCTGACAGCTATCCCCGCTATGTCTTTGCACAGCTCTGACTTGTTCTGATTGACCGTCTTTGTTGACATGTCAGTTGTGTCTATGCACAATAAACTTCATTGTGTCTCTGCACGGTATTCTTCTGTTATGTCTCTGCACTGCACATTTTACTGTGTCTCTGCACAGTACTCTTCTGTTATGTCTCTGCACAGTATATTTTACTGTGTCTCTACACAGTACTCTTCTGTTGTGTCTCTGCACAGCACAGTTCGACTGTCATGTTTATTCACTCATTTATTCCTTAATGTCTTTTTACCTTGTGGGAAACTCTCTGGCTGCCCCTCATCAGTATGCAGAATGTATTCGGATCCCGGATATTTGGTTGATGGAATCCTGTCTCGTTCATATCTTATTATCTGAGGTCCACTGGTTTCAAGAAGTTTGTCATCATTCAAATTTGTGGATGATTCTGTAGCTCTTAATGGAGCGGGTTACGACTCCATCTGCTCAACATTCTCTTTTGTAATCTCCGATGGAACGGGTTGTGTCTCCCCCTGCTCGACATCCTTATGTGTCTCCTCTAATTCTGCTGTTGTAATATCATGCATCGAGATAACAAGCTCTAGAGGCAACATAGTTCCGTTGCAATTAAATATAAGAAAAAAATGAACAAAAATCTCTTAAATTCGTAATGTTAGGGTTTCAAAAATTTATCAGTAAATAGAAATAGCACATATTGTTTGTAAACTTACTTCAACTAATAAATTTACATACTTTCTTCCCAATTTCACATTACCCTTAATATTTTTCGACAATGACAGAAATCTAGGGTTACGCAAAAGCACAAAATCAACAACATGCAAGCCCTAAACAGTGATAAAACTGTCTATTTATTCCAAAAACTTACTTCATAAATTGAGGTTAAAAGAAAATAAAGGGCATGGCTTTTTATATAAAACCCAAGCTCAGATGGATTTATTTTTAAAATTCGATTAAAGCCCAAATAATCTGGGCTGACTCGGATTTTTTTGCCATTCTAATTTGACTATTTAATTGGGGAGAAAATCTACAATACAAAGGAGGTAGCACATCATCCGTACAACAATCCAATAATTTATTATACGCGTGTTAAAATATTAAAAAACAACTAAAAAGATAGATATTAAATCATACATGTCATTTACTAATTTATAGGTGATATTACGTCATCTGTGACTCTGTTGCACCAAAGAATTGCTCCTAAATGGGAGGGGGCTAAATTTTTTATTTTATTTTAATTTTAATTTAATAGAGATGATTAATCGTCAGTAACCTAACGGCGTCGTTCTAGCAGTTAACTAATAAAATAACCCAAAACACGATAATGATTAATAAAACCCTTGCGTCAAACTCTTACAATACAAAGCTCCGTAGTTTTTGATAAACCCTGTAAAGGTAACAATCAAGTTCACCGGTTGCTCTCTCCGCCGTTCACCGTGTTGCTCCAGGTCTAGGGTAAAATACCCATCTTCTTCTTTTCTCTCTTTTAACGTCTTGTAAAAATTGGTTCTCTTTAAGGATTTTTTTTTTTATGATTTTAAATTCTTAGTATAAACTTCAAAATAAATTTTTTTTATCGGTATACTATGTTGATCACAATTGATCGTAATTTCTTTTATTTATTATTTGTTATATGGGTGTCTTTTTTAATCAAGTTGGGATTATTTTACAATCTGGGAGCCTTTGTGCAGAGATTTTTATGAAAGGAAATTTCAGAGAGCTTTGTAGTTTTGGTTTTTTTTTTTTTTTTTTTTTTTTTTTTTTTTTTTTTGTGTGCAGAAGGAAGTTCTAAATTGTGATCATGGTCAATGAAAACACAATTCAGTTAGTATGCACCATAATTTGTTATAATAAAAGCCTGTTTACTTATGTGATGATACTGCATCAATGAACATAATATAAAACTTTGTTTTATGTTATAATTTATAAGTAAGGATGCAGTGGTATACCATATATACAAAATTTGTTACTACTTACTAGCGTACCAAAATGATGGGAGTGTTATGGTTCTTAAGGAGGTGTAGATGGTGAAATAGCCTGCATAGTTGGAAATGTCATTTTTGATTGCAAAGTGATCTCCTCATACCAGGGATGGCGCATCTAGTTTTGTAGGCTGTAAGCCCAATGGATGTCCTGTGGAAAAATAAATAGGCAAAAGATGCACATCTTTGGATATGTTGAAGCAGAAAATATAGTATGACTAGCCTTATAGTAGAAACTCTGGAATCCAGCAATAGAGTGAATAATTTTCAAGGTTGCATGGTTTTTATTTACAAAATGTAAATAGAATTTCCTTGATTCACCACATTTTTTTTTGTAGTGAGATAATCCTTGTACATAAGCTTTGACACAAATGCTAGTTTATTTTGGGTTTGTGGGTGTACTAGGGTAGAAACTCTGGAATCCAGCAATAGAGTGAATAATTTTCAAGAATGAATGGTTTTTATTTACAAAATGTAAATAGAATTTCCTTGATTCACCACATTTTTTTTTTTAGTGAGATTATCCTTGTACATAAGCTTTGACACAAATGCTAGTTTATTTTAGGTTTGTGGGTGTACTAGGGTAGAAACTCTGGAATCCAGCAATAGAGTGAATAATTTTCAAGATTGCATGGTTTTTATTTACAAATTGTAAATAGAATTTCCTTGATTCACCACATTTTTTTTTGTAGTGAGATTATCCTTGTACATAAGCTTTGACGCAAACGCTAGTTTATTTTAGGTTTGTGGGTGTACTAGGGCATGATAAGTTGGCATATGGGGTATTCAATCACCATACCTTAGGAATTCAAAATTTTTCTCTGTGAGTCTAGAAGTGGAAGTCTCGGTTGATGAAATGCATCCAATTTATTATCTCAAAGGCATGGAAGAAGTTTTAAAATTATTTTTGGGGCTTTTCAGAATGCTTGTAATTTTTAGTTCAAATGGGCTTTTCTTTAGCATCAGATTCAATACAGTTTATTTGAGATGAGATTTTGAGATCCTTCGAATTGGAGTTATTCTCATTTCCCAACATGTTAAGCTGTGAAATTTTGATGCAGTGTAGCCTTAATGCGGGCAAGTTCATCATCCTAATTTAAGAATAATGCCTTGAACCTTGTACAAAAGTGGAGCTGTTTGAAACATTCGTTCCAGCAATATAATACAAGTTCGTAATGGATTTGAAAATCCAAAGTATAGCTTGGGTTGGGACGAATATCTCCCAGAAATTTGAAACAATGTGCCAACAAGTTGATAATATAGTGAGCCAGGTAAATATATTTTCCAACATAGGTTTTCTTGTTATTTCCTTTGGATACAGTCTAGTCGGTGTGGCTAATTTTGCATTACAAAAATGACATATGCACATAATTGTGCACATAAGCACTAAAAACAAAAAAATAGTTGTCTTGTAGTGAATTTTTTTAAATTGTTTTTTAGTGCACAATTATGTGAGGATATCATTTTTGTTTGCATTAAGTTACATTTTTGTGTGTGTGTGTGTGTAATAATTTGTTGCAATATTTTTTAACGAATTTGAAGTGATTTTCTGTTCAGGACACTGTTAAATATGTTGAAAATCAGATGCAGACAATGGGGGGAAGTGTGAAAAGATTCTGTTCAGATGTTGTCCTAGATTTACTTCCTCCTTTAGTGGATCCTGTAAAACATGATGCTCAAGAAGTGGTTCTGAAAAGAAATGATGCTATTGGTACCTATTTGAAGTCATCGATAGGAATTGAAAAAAGTTCAGTGGATGCTATCATTGGGAAATTACATAAGGAGCCCAACCCAGTTGATCATATGAAGAATCAGCATGGTCATGCAGATGCTATCATTGGGCAATTACATAAGGAGCCCAACCCAGTTGATCATATGAAGATTCAGCATGGTCATGCAGTTGGTGAACTTTACCATGAAAATCAACTCATTACTCCAGTTTCTGTAGATCCTATTGATGGGAAAGAGTCTAATTTAGTTTCAGGGAAAACTGTTGATATTTTAACACATGAGAGCTCTGCCGAAGATGCTGAAGAAAATGCCGTAAAAGACGAGTCAGCTACATCTGAGGTGTTGGAGTTGATGTCTTTCGGTAACATGGACTTGTCTGAAGCATCTATAAGCAGGGAGTCCAGTGACTCTAATAACAAAAATGCACATGGGGTTGTGGTGGAGATTTCACATGCAAATTCAGTTGACGTTGTGGAGTGTCGACCAACCCAAATAGTGGATACAGTTTGTGATAACTTTGCAGATGACTCTGTGAGTGTTTTTGATTCTTCAAATGCTTTCGCTGCTTCTGACATGGCTTTGTCAGTTACATCTTGCAAGAAGAATTTATCGGAGACAAGACTCATTTCCTCTAGCAATCCAAGATTAAGGAATCTAATAATTTGCAAAAGGATTCACTTGATTGCTTAAACGCGAAAACGATAATTTGCAGTGATGCAGTTGATAGGGTTGGTTGGGCTTATGATAGTTGTGAAGCAATCCCATCTTCTAATTCCTCTCCAATTGTGTCCCATAAGGACAAGGAGGCAGAGGCAGAACTTATAAACTCCAATAGTGTCCTATCATTGGAATCAAGTGGTTTGTATTTTCCAAATCCTAACACAGTAGTATTATTTCCTTGTTTTTACCATGATTCTCATTTACTTCTGTCTTGGCAGAGGAAGAAGTTTCCGGAAGTAATTACATAACCTCACTAAGTGAGATATCTCGAAAGACTAATTGTGAGTTTTGTGGGTCTGCTCAATCTGAGGCTGTTGCGATCTCTTTAGATAATGGTATGTTGAAGTCTTTCTTTTGTTCCCAATTTTCCGCCAATTTTTTTCCCTGACAGCCGTTCAGAGTAGTAATAATACTGATGATGATGACAACCATGATGGTAATGACAATGTTGAAGACTAAGACTATGTCTCAACTTATTCCTTTTAACACTTGCTAGTAATTACACGTAGTCTACCTTATTTGTCCTCTTCTCGGGAACTGTCTTCTTTTGCTGTCCTGCTGCCTTTGTCATTTTCTTTAAGGTGCTGCTATATCTTAAATCCCTTTTCTAGATATATATTTTTATTGTTTTCAATTGTGATGATTCTGATGAAACACTGTATTTATGATTTTCAGAAGCTAATGTTACATTTCTTGCTGAATTCTATATTCTGTTGTTCACTTGTTCTTGGAAAAACATCATGCACTTCTTAAATTGTTGTACTTAATTTAAGAAAGTTATTTATTTATTTTACTTATTTTATTTTTTGATGAGCCATTGCCTAACCCAGATTGTGTGAGATTGATAAACTGCGTTGTTGTGCTTGTTTTCTCTATTGACTTTTTTAATACATGAATTGTTGATTTGTTATATCACATTTGGATGTGACTTCTGAAATTGTGCAGAAGTTTCAGGAGGGAAACCTTAGTTTAACTTGTTAAGGTGTTTTCCTACTTCCTCTATTTCTATTATGAAAGTTAATGTGGGTGTATTTCTTTGTAGAATATCATGGGTTCAGGGTAAGTGTTGCCTGTCTAAGTTTAGCACATAAATAGAAGAGTTGTTCAAATATCAAATTCATCCACTTGGCAATCTGCCAATGTGGATCTATTCTCTGAAGTAAAGTGGATTTATTACACAGACAGAGGCTTTGTTCCCCCTGCCCTGGCTAGGGCCTTCAAATTTCTACAACGGTCTGGAGTTAACGTGTCTATTGGAAGCTTATTTGTTCCATGTTCACACATATTTTTGTCCATTTTTCTATCAATCTTATAAGTTTATGAACTATTTATATATTACATTGATATTAAATTTTATTCTGAAAGAGAAGTCGAGAGCACATCAATGTTCTCAAAATTCCTAGAATTTCCATTTGCCAAAACTATGTATGGTTCGGATTCTCTCTAATTCCAAAATCAACTACAGGACCTTCACATGATTTTGGTGATGATTTGGATTTTTCTGGGATGGAAACCATTGAATTGTGCGACAATTTTAAGCTGGAGGATAGCTGTGTTATGGTTGACAATAGTGCACTTTATGCTGTCTCTTGCAGGACTCAGAAACTCAGATCATTCAAGGTTGACATCTCTCTCTCAGACACGCACCCACACTTATCTCACATTTTTCACAAAAGAAAACATACTCTTCTCATTGTACTATGGCCTGACCGAAAAAGAAAGCTGTGTGGACATCCATGTTTCTTTATATTAGAACTTTGTCCATGAACTGGCCAGAACAGAAAAGAAAAAGCTATGCGTGTCAAAGCTAAAATGTGAACATCATTTGTAGGTTTGGAATTGTACCAAGTCATGCCCATCCCATATTAGAATCTAGAAATAGTCATTGTTCTAAAAAAATGGCTTAGGCGGCAGTTAGGTGCTGAGCGGTGCCTGGCAGTGCCGATTATGCATGAAAATGGTTGTTAGGCGGTGTCTGACGATTAGGCGGTTCTAGGCGGCCACTTAGGCCGTCCTAAGCGGATCAGTATGTTTCCCCCAATTTTCTTCCAATTAAAATTGTCTAGCGCCGCCTAGCTTGTCCTTCTAGGCGCTGCCACCTAGGCGGTCCTAAGCGGATCTATATGTTTTTTCCCCAATTTTTGTTTTCCAATTAAAACCGCCTAGCTCCGCCTAGGCGCCTCTTAAAAGGCATAGGCTCCAGGCTCCCACACCGTACGCTTACCGCATAACATTTTTTAAAACATTGGAAATGGTTCCTTATATCATTTAGAAGCATTTTTATTTACTTCTAATATGCATATGGTATGGAGCTTGCTTCATTTAAATGAAACAAAATTTAAAAAAATTAAAGATTTTTTTTTCTAGAATTTATTTATCATCTAGATGGTCAGCCTACATCAATTCATTGCTGTACTCCTCTGTCTCTTTTTTCATCAGAAAATGATCCAGGATGCATTTGTTTCAAAGAAGAGGTTAGCTAAGGAGTATGAGCAGCTAGCAATTTGGTTTGGTGATGTTTATATGGGGCCTGAACAAGACCCATTGCAAAGTCTCTTGCCAGCTACCTCCTCTGCTACCTTGGAGTCAGAGACTTCAAATACAAGTCATATATGTGATTCTGAATGGGAACTACTGTAAATAAATTTAGTGTTCTTACTGGATGACTGCAACCGGACTGTTATGTAGCCTCTTGCATGTGGTGTTATATCACCTGTGAATAAATTTATAAATGGGTCGAAGTTCCCACTTTATGTATAAAAATGAATTCATAATAAATTGTGAATTATCTGTTTTACAGATGGGATGGTCTCCTTTTTTTCTGATTAGTGCAATACAATGCTATGAATCAAGGTCACTCTCATTCAGTTGTTGCTATTCTTAATTCTCTTAGAATATTGTGAATTGTCTTCAAGATTGTGAGGCTAGAACCATTACCCCATTAGGAACCTAGGATGGGATATGACTCATTGATTGCTGCTTTCATTCCCGGTTCCCTGCAGCCAAAAAACATGCATATATTTTTCCACAAATTTATCGAAGACAAACTAACTGTAGTTTTGGAATACTAACACATCAACTCCTTTCCAGATTAGCTAAGCCTTTTTGGTTTGTTGCATGATCTGAAATGGACTCCACAATATAGTAGATACATTGTATTATATTCCTGAGCACCAATCAAAAGAAACAAATATCATCAGTTTATGCTGCTGTTCGATCATAAATGATGGAGCTTTGCATAAAGCTCTAAATCTTTTGGAACCAAAACCAGCAAGAAACATTTAAACTCAGGTAACTCAGCTCTAAAGATCTTCTGTTAGAAAGCATACCTAAATCCATATGATCAAAGTTTTTAAGAAAGTTAGTAAAATCCCAAGAACGTACAACGTTAGCATGTATTACTAGTTATTAATTTGATCACATATGTAATGATTAATGAATCAAAACATGCATTTTTTTTTTTTTTTTTTTTTTTTTTTTTTTTTTTTTTTTGTAGTTTCATCATCATGGTCATCATCTTTATCACCTTTGGCTTTCTTTTATAGGAACACAGAAGCGGCGGTTGCATGGGAAGTGTTTTTTTTTTTTTTTTTTTAATTTTAACTTCCTATGCATGTCAATTGTCAAAGGAAGTTTATTCTTCCCTTGATGATGTCATGATGATATGGCTAGACCGGATCCGGGTTGACCCATTATGGGTGACTCGGATCCATCCATCAATATCTCTCATTCACACATGATGGGCTCAATAAATTTTATAATTTATGCAAGAACAATTCACACTTAACAATGATGTTGTGCGACTGGCATATCTCAAGAGCTCATATGCTATATATATGTTAGGAGTATATAGCTTCTCGAATAAGAAAGGTCATTTAGTAAAGTATGCAGTATCATCGATTATTTATCACATTACATATCTCCTCAAGTTTTTATTTATTTATTTATTTATTTATTTATTTATTTATTTTGTATTCACAATCATGTTTGATCACGCAGAATAATATAATTGGTCGAGTGGTGAATACAAGCTAATGCTATATTATTCATATAATGATCTTTCTCTTTTCTCGAATCTCTCAACCTTTATTCTATTCACTTTTCTAGCGATGTTCTATTGGATCGAATCTCTCATGATCTTATAGTAACACTCCAAGATAGTCATCATCGAATCTAAGTTTTAAGAAACAAATAAAAGTTTAAAGGGTACAAATTGAAAGATCATTATAAAAATTAGGGATGGCAAAATCCGGATCCGGACCCGGAAGCAATTTGGTTACCTCGGGTCCAGTTCCGGATCCTGGTAAATATATCCGGGTCCGGACCCGGGTCTACCCGATCCAAACCCGGGTCTACCCGGTCCGGATTCGGATACCCGGGTTACTTTTTTTTTTAATTTTTAATTGTATTATTTTATATTTATATTTGGATTTTGTCAATTTTATTAGTTTTATTTCAATTCTTTTATATTTTTTAATTATATGCTATTATATTTTATATATATATATGTATATTATTTTGTATTTTTCATTATATTTTTTTTTGCGGACCCGTGCGAACCCGGGTCCGGATTGTTGGTGTTTTCTAAGCATCCCAAGATCATTAAACAAGCATGAAACAAGTGCGAATACATTCAAGGAGTTGCGGAATACTCACAATGATCGATTGAGCGATGCGGTGGACAACAAAAATTCTTCTTCTCCCTTCTAGAGTGCTCAGCAGTGAGCAGATTTTTGTCCTCCATTTTCTGCTTTGTGTGGTTCCATGAAGCTCCAAGCTTGTGATGAAATGATTCCATGCACACGGGTGGGTTTCCCTATCACCTACGGACAACTCCGGAGTGTGCTAGCACTTTGATTTTGCAACAAAATCAACCATTTCTTCTCAATGGCTCTCGACAGTGGCCTAAACCAGAAGACAGTGGACTGCCCACTTTGGGCGTGAAGATGAAGAGGAAAGAGAGAAAGAAAAAGTGTGTTGAGTTATTGGAAAAGTGTATCTAATACACTTATATATTTTCCATATATCAAATAAATGGTTTACCAATTTTTTGGCTTTCAAAAGTCAAAGGCAACAAGCCTTCCAACAACTCCAACAACTACCATCAACTCACATCATTCAATCAATTGTCACATCACTCAAAGTGACATGTGATTTGACGCTTGATGTGACTAATGATTTGACGCTTGATGTGACTTGTGTGCCGCACTCGAATTCGAAATGCGAATGCACTCGCAAATACTCTCGGGCTCGGGTTCGCTAATTCCAAATTAACGAATTTTCTGTTGCGACGTAATTAAATCTAATTTAATTAAATAATCATGTCAAGCATAATTACTATTCACGTCGCTAACGAATTAATTCTAAATTAACTCGTTCGCCCGAATTAAAATCCGATTTTAATTTCGCGTCGAAATCCAATTTCGATTAAATATCGAATATATTAATTTATCGATTAATTCCAAATTAATCATTTTCTCTCTCTAAATATAATATTTTATCCCAGATAAAATATCTCCGTAATTAATCCCAGATTAATTTTCTCTCTCTACTAATTAATCCCAGATTAATAAAGTGCGAGTCATACGTCATCGGTGAATCTTCGGGAAGCGACCCATGAGATCCCGGATATGTTGGCAGTAATTCGATCGTCAGACTATCCGAACATGTAAGTACCGGTACTACGTTTGTACCGATTTACAAGACAAGGTTGGCTTCTAGCAAAGCGTCATGCCTACCTAATCTCCAGAAATATCCTTACAGGAATAAGCGATCTATATCAGGCGTAGTATACGTAGTATTGCGTATTTCGATCCAGTATCGGATGATCACGTGTTAGGGGGGCTAGAATTGTGTCTGCCCCGTACGAAGCACATGTCGGATGTCTGGTAAACTAGTCTCTATAATCGGATAACATGACATTGTCATAATATCCCGATAGCTGAAGCATTTAAGAGAACCAGTCTCGTATCCTACGTGACCATCATCTCCACTATGACTGAAGTGATACTTCCGTCTTGACATCACACCCAACACACTACGATTCTCGATATACCCAGAAGAGGCGTACACAGAAACCGGTTATTAAAGCTGGACGACCAAAACCAAAGTATATTGATTGTCGCAAGTATTAGCGGTGCAAGTCTCAGGTTAAGACCAAATACACCTACCCTGATTTCGGACTTCCATAGACACATAGTCATACTACCAATGGAATTCCGAGGGGGTCTATCCAGAGCAAAGCTGTTTCCCGTACCATCGGTAAAAAAAAACCTCCTATTACACTTGCATGAGTATCATATACCCAAATATATGAGAACTATGTCGTTGTGCCCTCACAACGCGCACAAGTGTAATACTAGTCTTTTACGCATTTATCGATGTCCAATCTCGATAATACTCTGACTAGGGATATTTAATGATTTATCCTTCATGGACTGATACTGTCTCATATCATTCTCAATCCAGGAACAAATCATAAGGACCTCCTATCATTATACATCTTGGTGATCTAATCACAAATGATAAGAGAGCAATTTCCTTTGTCACATAGTTTTATTTGTACAACAACACCATGATCTGTACAAATAGTGACGCTATGGGTCATAGTTGTCCAACAATCTCCCACTTGGCCTATAGCCAGTCACTCGAGTGTCTAACACCCGAACTATGTACGGTTGGCTTAAACTGCTGAGAAAATATTTTCGTCAGCGGATTTGCATGATTATCATCTGATGCGATTTATTCGATCATCACATCGCCACGATGTATGATCCGAACGAATCAAATGAATATCGAAGTATGTATCTGGATCGTTGATGAGACCGTTAATTCTTTAGCCTGCGCTGTAGCCTAGCTCAGCTGCTAATAGAACTATATCTAATCTAATTAGATTTTTGTCGACCCAGAAGGCTTCTATTGCTGCCTCAGCTGCAGCAATAACCCGCATTTGTTGTTTATACGGTAACAGTATCTTGCTTGGAAGATTTCCAGCTCACTGTTCCGTTATTCAAACTGTATAGTACCGTTTGCGACTTATAGTCGTTATTATCGGTTTAGGAAACTTGCAGTAGTGATCCCAGTCACTTCAAGTTCTCTTTCTCCATAGTTTAAGACAGCATCCTAAGTTCTCTGAGAAACTAAAGGATGTTCTTAACATCAATCCAGTGACCATCACTAGGATTGGCCTGTTTGTGACTCCATATGCTCAAAGCGTATGAGACACCAGGTCGCGTACATTTTTCAATGTACGATTTCTCGGAGAATATTTCATGAAAGCCAAGCTTTCACCGATTGTTTTTATGGGAATATCATTTCCAAGAAATGACATATTATCTTTATTTTATAGGACAACCATTGTCAGTGCGCTCCCACTAACCCTCTTATATACACAAGAATCATTTTCGTTTTGAATTAAATCATACTCCATTATGATTACATCAAAACGATAATTCCAAGAACCTATGTTTGCTTCAATCCAAACATGGATTGAATAACCTGCAAACCTTATTTGCTAGTTTTGGTACGACAAAACCGACAGGATGTTGTAAACATCCTCCGAAAGGTTTCCGTTTAAGGAAATCGATTTTCCCGTTCAGCTGACATATTTCATAAATGAAACATGCAGCATCAGCAAGCATTATCCAAATGGATTTACCATGGCAACAGGTAAAAGGTTGAATCGTAATCAACACAATGTTGATAACGATACCTTTCCGCTAAAAGCCTAGCTTTATACGTTGGTATGTTATCATCCATGTATATATTCCTTGAAGACTCATATAGTACCAATAGGCACAATGCCTTGCGATACATCGACTAGTATCCAAACTAAGTTGATATACATGGAATCCATTTCGGACTCATAACACTTTGTCATAATAGGGAGTCGATATCTTGTATCACTTCCTCATACGTAGTCAGTTGGTATTCCTCAAAAGATTGACATCTTTATGAGGTGAGATCAGAAACCCATACCCTAGGTTGTTTTCTGAATCTCTCCGACATACGCGGTTCTGTGTATTCGAAGATTATGGTATAGTTTCATCATTGATGAACTATTTGTGTTCCATTAAGGAATGGGTGCCTGAAATAGTATTACTCCGATTTTCATCGAGTTTTACTATCCTCCCACTTACCACTACATATAGGTATTCCTCTTAGGAAAACCGCATGGTGAGCAACAATAAAATTGTTCTCTTGTGAGTTGTATAAGTACTAGATTTTGGTATCCCTAGGATAACCTACAATTGGCACTTATCCAATTCGGGTTCTAGTTTGGTATCATCCAAACATATGCCTAGCATACCCAAATTTTCAGGAATGTGAAAACCCAGTTTCTTTCCTGTTCATATCTAATATGAAGTCTGTCAAACAGATTTTTATGGAACCTTATTCAAAATAAGTTCTACACTGTTAATGCTTATCCGTTGAAGGAAATTGTAGCTCAGAGCGACTCATAATAACCTTATGATGTCCAATAAAATTCGGTTTCTCCGTTCGGACACATCGTCAAACTGACGTGTTCCGGGAGGAGTCCTCATTGAAAGAATACTATACTCTTTCAAGTATATTAGTAACTTATTGCTTAAGTATTTTCCATTACGGTCTTACCGTGACGGTTTAATACTTTAGCCGATCTGTTTGTCTATTTCGTGTCGAAAACTTTAAAAGTTTCCGATTTGTGTTTCAAAGAAACACATAACCATAACGCGATGCCACATCCGTAAAGGTCACGAAATATTCATATCCATATCTAGCCTAGCTAGACATGGGCCCACTTACTTCACTATGAACTAGGGCTAACAGATCGGTGGTATTTGCACTTTTACCAAGTAAATGTGTTTTAGGCACTTTGCCCAATAAACTAGATTCGTAGACTTTATTTGAATGGAATCAAATCAGTCCTAGTACCCACTCTTCGAAAGTGTGGATATACGAGTCTTGTTTGATTGTGTCCCAGACAACAATGTCACAATTAGTTTCTTCTGATCAAATCAGTTTGAGCTATTTGTTTGTCATGTTTATGTTTGAGATTTATTTAAATTCAAAATATAAATTCTGTTATTCACATCTAATGTGTTTATCTCAATATCATCTTTATATAATAAAACACTTTAGTGTTCTAGAATATAAAGGTCCATCCGCAACAGATAAGACACTGATATAGAGATAATGTATCTAGTCAAACTAGTTACATTATAACAGTTTCCAAATTTAGGTACAAACCCGAGGGTAGTTCCTAAAATAGGTATCTACGGTTAAAACAGCGACTTTCGTCCCGTTTTCGATTCGCAGATTAATCTCAACTGAAGTCAGTATCCTGCTCATAACAGATTCTGAACATCAGTATGTATTTATGTACCTCACTAAGTATTTAAAATTCAATTTTAATACTAGTAGTGAATATATTTATGACAAACATATTTGAAGTCAAAGCCTTGCCCCGTCTTCAGTTCCTTCATGTCTGCTTTGTCCAAACGGCAGTCACGCTTCCGCGATCCCGTTTGCCACAATTTAGGTAGACATTTTGGGATATGTCCTTTATCTTCCTAGAAGATTATAATGATTTTACATTTGCCATTTTCAACACTCCAGAAGCCTTTGGCCAAGCCTCGGGTTTCTAGAATATCGAAGTAAGGTGCGTCTTGCGCTACTTGCCTTATTGCAAAGTTTGACTTTATCTCCTTGAGAATAGTCATTAACTCTCCAAGAGTTATTATTGCAATTTAGTACTTCTAAGATCTAATTATAGATCTATGAAGATCCTTCAATTTCTTTATCATACTTTAAGGATCTAATCCTTAGTTCTGATTCAGAAATTAAGGAGTCTACTGCGACAAGCTTAATGAATTAAACACTAAAGTTATCATTACATAAATCTTCCAAAGATTATGTTCTACTATTTGCTTAACTCCGGGTTTAGGCATAATATGTTATTTTATCAAATAAAGTAACTTATTAGTTTCCAGGACCATCCTGAAATTTTATTCCCAATTTTGAAAATTAAATCATTTAAATACATTTTCCCTAGGATTATATTTTAAATGTCAATCTTTCAATTATATCTTGATTTTAATAGTCCAACTATTTAATCAACGATTTCAGGTACTTTTTATTATAATGATTACTATAGTCCAACTATTTAATCAACTATAATTAATTAAATCAAATATATTGATTACTATAATTCAATTATATAACCAACTATAAATGAATAGTTTGAATACAGTCCAACTGTTTTAAAACAACGTTTAAATATTAGTCCAACTAACATTTAATATATTTGACGAATGATATTTGAATGAGCGCGTATGGCAAGTAATTAAACGAATATTGCAAATTCAATTCTTGCCTCCCACTATTTTTCGGCGAGCCTCTAACCCTCTGTCGAGTACTTGGGAAACCGTGTTTCCTAGCGGGCTAGGATCCCTTTAAATATCACACAATTTTGACTTTGGCCAACAAATTGTATGATAATTAACTAGGTAGATCTCTAAGATCAATTGGATCCAATCCAATTCCTAGATCCAGTAAGGGGACATCCAAGTCCGAAACATATATCTTATATATGCCAATATATCCAATATATTGCCTAACCTTTTTCCTCTGAATCAACTAAGCCTTGGCTTTGGCACAACAAACTTAGTGATCCCAGTTAAGCGCGACCCATTGACCATGGAAAGCTTCGTAATCAATGTCGATGGAAAAGAAGTGGTCTTGACTTTGGCCAAGAAACCACAACTTGGACAAGACACCGATATGGAACAAAGCTCTCGTGATTCAAACACATCCTCGACGGACAAAGGCCTTGACTTTGGCCAACAAGCCAATGCCAGTCTCAGATCTTGAGTGAGAATCACTCAATGGAAAGAAAAATGCTTAATATTTTACGAGGGTTTTTCGAGTGCAAATTGGCAACCAATTTATTATCTTTGTTAAGGTCTCATCATCATACACCCTTAAACATGCATTCTAAACACATAATAAAGCGCGTATAAATAAAGTAATAATGATATGCGGATGGATACTTTACACATTGATCCTAGATCAAATCTCTCTATTTCTCTCTCCCACTAGCACAAGTATTTGCTTCTACCCGTTACACTACACTTCTAAAGAAACCTCATTTACATTGAGGGGAATAGGTGAGAAGAGAATACAAAGAATAAGGTGGTAATAAGGCTGGACACGCAGGTCCAATTTAATAAATCAAATTTATTACAACAATTTCTAAAATTACCTCACCCATCTAATATCCATCTGATATACATTATGCATGCATCGCAACCATGTATTCACACAAGCATGTTATCAATCAATCTAATCAAATTAATTAATCTGATAATTAGTGACCATCCAATGTTCAAACAATGATTTGATTTTGAGCGAGTCAAACTCGTTTTGCGAATAAGTACTCAAAGTACGAATTCTCGAATTAAATTAAACTACATAATTAAATCCAATTCAATTTGTATTTAATACTAATTCGTTATTTAATTCCAAATTAAATATTACACTTTTATTAATAAACCTTTACGACTTAAATTCCAAATTTAATCGTTACGGGTCTCAAAGCCCGATTAATATCCAATATTAATTTAATTAAAGTCCAATGGGCTTTTAATTAATTTCTTTAAGGCGTGGACTTTTGGTCAACTCGGGTCAAACCCAATAACCAAAGTCCAATCCGGGAGTTACCCCATAAGCCCATAAATCAATTTAGGCCCATTAGGCCCAATTAAACTTTAAAGGTCCATTAGTCGCATTTGGGCTTTATGGAAGCGGTTTTAGGCCCAATTGGATCCAACCAATTTAGCCTAAACCCAACTTAGTACAACCAATCCCAATAAGCCCAATAACAACTTTGAAAGCCCAAATCCAATTTTAAGCCCAACTAATTTAATTCAAAAATTCCAAATTTCTCAATTAAATTACCTAAAGTGTATTACACAATTAATTACCCAAATCAATATTTCCAAAACACAAATTTGTCTAATTAATCATGCTTATTAACATTAAATCATGTCCAACATAATTTAATCAAAAATCAAACCCAATTACATGCTTCTCATGTCTCGGCCAAGGAGGGGATTTCATATCCAAATCAAATTCAATCCAATTAAATCCAATTCAACATTAAATCAACATTCCCAACATGATTCCAACTCATCCAATGAATCAAAAAATCAAAATCCAAGACATTTAGGGCTTATATGTATTCGGCCAAGCCAAACCAAAAGGGGGAAAATGATCCAATCCTAATTTCTTCAAATTGATCCAATCAATCGTCAATAAAACATGCTTTAAGCATACTCAAACATCCAATTTAATTAAATCATGCTCAAACAAATTTTACCCAAATTTTATGCCCTAAAATATTTTCATGCTCAACCTTGCTCTGATACCATTGTTGGTGTTTTCTAAGCATCCCAAGATCATTAAACAAGCATGAAACAAGTGCGAATACATTGAAAGAGTTGCGGAATACTCACAATGATCGGTTGAGCGATGCGGTGGACAACAAAAATTCTTCGTCTCCCTCCTAGAGTGCTCGGAAGTGAGTAGATTTTTGTCCTCCATTTTCGGCTTTGTGTGGTTCCATGAAGCTCCAAGCTTGTGATGAAATGATTCCATGCACACGGGTGGGTTTCCCTATCACCTACGGACAACTCTGGAGTGTGCTAGCACTTTGATTTTGCAACAAAATCAACCATTTCTTCTCAATGGCTCTCGGCAGTGGCCTAAACCAGAAGACAGTGGACTGCCCACTTTGGGCATGAAGATGAAGAGGAAAGAGAGAAAGAAAAAGTGTGTTGAGTTATTGGAAAAGTGTATCAAATACACTTATATATTTCCATAAATCAAATAAATGGTTTACCAATTTTTTGGCTTTCAAAAGTCAAAGGCAACAAGCCTTCCAACAACTCCAACAACTTCCATCAACTCACATCATTCAATCAATTGTCACATCACTCAAAGTGACATGTGATTTGACGCTTGATGTGACTAATGATTTGACGTTTGATGTGACTTGAGTGCCGCACTCGAATTCGAAATGCGAGTGCGCTCGCAAATACTCTCGGGCTCGGGTTCGCTAATTCCAAATTAACGAATTTTCTGTTGCGACGTAATTAAATATAATTTAATTAAATAATCATGCCAACCATAATTACTATTCACGTCGCTAACGAATTAATTCTAAATTAACTCGTTCGCCCGAATTAAAATCCGATTTTAATTTCGCGTCGAAATCCAATTTCGATTAAATATCGAATATATTAATTTATTGATTAATTCCAAATTAATCGTTTTCTCTCTCTAAATATAATATTTTATCCCAGATAAAATATCTCCGTAATTAATCTCAGATTAATTTTCTCTCTCTACTAATTAATCCCATATTAATAAAGTGCGAGTCATACGTCATCGGTGAATCTTCGGGAAGCGACCCATGAGATCCCCGGATATGTTGGCAGTAAATTCGATCGTCAGACTATCCGAACACGTAAGTACCTCGTACTACGTTTGTACCGATTTACAAGACAAGGTTGGCTTCTAGCAAAGCGTCATGCCTACCCAATTCTCCAGAAATATCCTTACAGGAATAAGCGATCTATATCAGGCGTAGTATACGTAGTATTGCGTATTTCGATCCAGTATCGGATGATCACGTGTTAGGCCTGGGGCTAGAATTGTGTCTGCCCCGTACGAAGCACATGTCGGATGTCTGGTAACTAGTCTCTATAATCGGATATACATGACATTGTCATAATATCCCGATAGCTGAAGCATTTAAGAGAACTAGTCTCGTATCCTACGTGACCATCATCTCCACTATGACTGAAGTGATACTTCCGTCTTGACATCACACCCAACACACTACGATTCTCGATATACCCAGAAGAGGCGTACACAGAAACCGGTTAAAGCCCTGGACGACCAAAACCAAAGTATATTGATTGTCGCAAGTATTAGCGGTGCAAGTCTCAGGTTAAGACCAAATACACCTACCCTGATTTCGAACTTCCATAGACACATAGTCATACTACCAATGGAATTCCGAGGGGGTCTATCCAGAGCAAAGCTGTTTCCCGTACCATCGGTAAAACACAACCTCCTATTACACTTGCATGAGTATCCTATACCCAAATATATGAGAACTATGTCGTTGTGCCCTCACAACGCGCACAAGTGTAATACTAGTCTTTTACGCATTTATCGATGTCCAATCTCGATAATACTCTGACTAGGGATATTTAATGATTTATCCTTCGTGGACTGATACTGTCTCATATCATTCTCAATCCAGGAACAAATCATAAGGACCTCCTATCATTTATACATCTTGGTGATCTAATCACAAATGATAAGAGAGCAATTTCCTTTGTCACATAGTTTATTTGTACAACAACACCATGATCTGTACAAATAGTGACGTTATGAGTCATAATTTTCCAACACGGATCCGGATTCGCCCGTGTCTAATTTTTTAAGACCCGGGTCAGGATTTTTTAATTCCGAACCTGGGTCGTCCGGGTCCATGCGGACCCGGGCCGGATCCGAGTATTATTGTCATGCCTAGGTACAATGTAGGATTAACATAATTTCAAAGGTATCACACAATATCAAAATTGAAATCTTTACTTGTATAACTCTTAGTAGTCGCAATTATACACATGATATGAAAATATATGTTACGGTATTCTCTCATTTCCCATGGAGCATATGTCTTAAAAAAATCTCGTACATATGATAGTTCAGACAATCACAATATCTAACTCACATATGACATTAAGATAAATAAAATGAAACAAATTTATTCACCTTAGATCATATCATAGAGAAAGTAACCTTGTAATATTGACTTACAGACATAACGACATTTCTTAACTTGAGCTATTCTAAATTATCACTTAGATAATAAGCTTAAAAAAAATTTCTATCTCCCATTATCACAAAAATAAAGGAGGCGATTGCCTGTGTGAGAGGGCTAATCATTCATTTGCCCGACATACTTCTCATACCATCAAATGATATAATTTGTTAAACATATGTTAATATATTAACATGTAAGTATTGAACATAATTATCAATGGGTATTAACATGAGTAAACACTATTGGAAAAATTAATACATCGTGAAATGTACGTACATTAACATCTACAAATTAGATTTTACGTGTCTAATGAAGACATTTCTAAGAACGAGCTTTATCAATGAATAATAATAATAATAATAATAATAATAATACTTTAGTAAGAGATTTGCTTTGCACACCTTCAGATTTTACCAATTACACCAATGCCCACGATAAGAGGAATTAAGGCCCAAAATTGAAAACAAACAAGCCCAACTTCCCTCCTCGTTTTCGACCATATGGCCAATTTCCCTTAAGTCCCTAGATTTTCCATGAAAGAACCAAACAATTTAAGTAATTAACAAAAGCCAAACCAACCCCAACTTGCACCCAAATTTTGGGCCCACCCCTTGAATTTCTAGAAGTCCCTACACACTTCAAGAATTAATCAAAGCTTCTGAAAGGTACCTAAAGCAAACCTCGCTTCCTTGGTTAGACGTGAGTAAGAGGGATCAAACCGAAGCAAACTAAATCCTCTTTAGTGTAGTCGAGAGTAGACGTGGCCACGGTTCTGATTCCGAACCCTAACCGAATTGAAATCGAACCGGTTGGAACCGGACGATTCCGGTTCCGGTTTCAGAATCGAATTTTTCCGGTTCGGTTAGGGTTCTTACCCTAACCAAACCGATGTTCCAGCGGTTCCTACGTTTAGGGAATTCCTAAATTACCCCTAATAACATATTTTCTTTTATGTCAAGTGTTGCAGTTGGAATTCAACTTATATACTGCATCAACACGTTGGAATTCAACTTATTTTCTTTTATGTCAAGCTTTGCAATACAAATATGCATTATGTAATTTTTTTCTCAACATGTTCAACATATCACACTTTTTCCTACTCATTGAGATATTTGTGATAAAAGTTTAGAAATTTTAAAAGTTTTTAATGATGCTACAAATATTTTTAGCGGAGATTATTATCCTACAACACATTTATTTCTTGTTGAAAGTTTGAATATTGTTGATACTCTCTATGAGCATGTTGTAAGTTCTGATCCTAATGATATTATTTTGCTTGAAGCTATTACTACGATGAATTAAAAATGATTGAATTATTTTAGAGACATTCCTTTACTTTATCTTATTGCTACTCTTTTTTATCCTAAATTTAAATTAGAATGTTTGAATAGTGCTTTACAAGCTTAATATGAGTATTTAGGAATATTATATGAAATTGATATTACAAGAATAATAGCTAAAATAAAAATTGATTTAATAGATTTATTTAATGATTATAATAGAAGATATAACTTGTTATCAGTAGGATAATCTAGTATTAGCGAACTTGTAATGCAAACAAGACTTAGCGCAGGTGATCGTTGGTTACTACAACGAAATAAAAAACATAGGGATAACACGACTAATAACCCGAAATTAGATAATTATTTATCTATCAATTTCGAGTTTCCTACTGAAAGTTTAGTTAGTAAAAATTTTCAAATCCTTGAATGGTGGAACCGACATCAAAATGTATATCTTGTATTATCAATTATTGCTAAAGAGATATTGGTAGCACTTATTTCCACCGTTGCGATTGAGCAAGCCTTCAGCATGGGAGGCAATATATTGGAAGTTAGACGGTCGTCATTACATCCAAGCACTTTAGAAGCAACAACATGTATGGATGATTGGACCCGAGCTGATATGAGACAACAAGAAGATTCCCCCAATGAATTTGAAGACTTGTTCGATAATGCATCTGCAAGTACAATCGGAACGAGAGCTGAATGATCAACATACACTGATAATGATGATTGATAATTAAAGAATTGTAAAATTACAATAGGGAAATATCTTTAAATTGTAATGGAACTACGTGAGTTTTGATTCCCCTCACCCTTGGAGGATACATAGGCAACTTAAGTTTTTAAAAATTTAAGTTCAAGCTCTTTAATTTAATAATTTTATTTTTAATTTTTAATTTTTTTAGACAAGAATTTTATTTATAATTTAATCTAAGCTAATTATATAAATTCAAATTCATAATTTTAAATAAATTTTTCAATCTCAATTTTTTTTATTTAAAAAAAAAAAACGAATGGAACCGGAACAGGAATCCGAACCGGACCGGTGGCCAGGTCTAGCCGAGAGAGAGAATAATCAAATCAACAACCTAAGTTTTCTAACACCTTGCCGAGAATGGAAGGAGGAGGATCCAAAGGATTCAAACTTTGGTGATTATCAAGAAGACTTAATACAAGTCTTGGAAGGTGCATTGACCAAAGACTAGCTTCGTCCTATGGTAAATGATGTTTATTAATTGATTATAATTAAGTTAGTTTTGTATTTTATTGATACATGACCTTTATGGATAAGAATACATTATCATGAGGAATGGGGAGTGATGTGTTGTTGGAAGTTAGAGCACTAGAATCATGTTAATGGATGGCTTGGAATTATTGATGAGTTTCGGACGTCATATGATGTAATGGAAGAAGAGGGGGTTGTTTTGACTGTATAATTAATATTTGAATTATGTTGAGGTGCAATGGTCGTGTGAGATAAGGATATGACTAGCCAAAATTATAGTAATGGTGGAAATTAGCATTTCGTGAGCCGAGTGTTTGATGAAATGCCTTGTCTGGATTAAATTAAGTAATTAATCATATTTTGTGTGAAATAATAAGTGTTTGTAATACTAAAATATCTGATGAGGGTTTTCGAATCGAATGTATTAAGTATGAGGGAGAAATAAGGAAGTTCGGTAGCGAAGTTGGTTTATGGTGTTCTCTGGATAGGTTGTAATAATTCACTTATAAGTTGAGATTTTAATATCCGATTGATGAATCGTAAAATTATACGTAAATTAGACACATAAAACAATAATATATCCAAAAATCAAAACTTTTGGACCTAAGATGAATCCAAACCAAATTTTCAAAGTTGGACGATCTGCAGTCACTACATCCACTTTTTCTATTAGAACAACCCTTTAAGTTTGGTCTATAACTTCAGTTTCCGTAATCGAATCAAAATTCGTAAGAACGGACATAAACTAGACACACTACGGTATATTCTATTAAAATTTCAATCCCAATTAATTACAGTGAACTTTCAAAGTTAGTCGCTGAGCAGCGAAATTTTTAGCGGCAAGGTTAAGCTTAACTTTCCGTAATCTAGATTTTCCAAATCTAGGTTCGTAAAATTCTTAGGTACCCTAGATATTCCCAATGTCCAGTGATATTGAGAATCCATGCATTACATATTTTATTGTACTTTGCGTAAAACTATCCGAATAATAGAATCTAACAATTGTCTTGACTTTAGATCGGTGTCAGGATTTTCGACGATCTTCTACGCCATGAACCACTCTAAATTCATCATAGCATTGTAAGAGGAACACTCTTTTTTTTTTCATAAAATTTATTTATTCAATTAATATTGCGAGTTTTACAATTTATATGGTTTATATATTTATAATTTGATTGATTAATGCTTGTACGCAGTTTGAGACGAGAAATAGTTTGTTTATGAGTTTTGTGATTTTGAGTAAGAATAGTTTTGATGAGATTGCTATATGAGATGATTGGAATGTTGATTTTGATTTAATTATGCCGTTTGATTATAAATTGGATTCGATTTACTTGAGCAACTAAGATTGAATTTATTTGAGTTTTTAGATGATTTCGATATGTTTTAATATTTTGTTGAATTTGGATTATGTTTGAGATGATTTGATAAATTGATATGATTTATTTCTCTATTTTTTTTTTTTTGGAATTAACGGACTATAGAATTGACGGATCCCATAATATGTGCACATATAGTTTCTTAGATCCGAACCAGGAGAACAGCGATACGTAACGCCTCTGGATCCCCACATGCCTCGGATAGGACATTCCTGAGTGCAGCTCCAGTGACTTGGGGGACGATGATACGTAACGCCCTAAGGCACTAGTTTAGGCGTATGGGGGAAGGCGATATGTAACGCCCTCATGCGTTAGGTTTTCTATAGATTTTTCAATTTTTGAGATTTCAAATTTTAGTATGATGTTTTCCACAGAGATTCTCGAGAATGAACTTTGTTTATACTTTCATGAGTTCAAAAACAGTTTTTATAGCAAAGTTGATTTTGATATTGATTTACTTATATCGCTCTTAATTTCTTACAACTCCACTCACTAAGTTCCTGTAAATCACCCATTTCCACTCCTTAATTTTGCAAGTAGATATTTCCGATGAGCCATTGTGGATTAGGAGTCTGAGATCGAGGAAGAGAAGTAAACTGCAATCACTAGAGAGTATGGGTCCTACATGTAAAGTTTGATGGTCGCATTCAAATAGAATGCATATGTGTTATTATAAATTGAGTCCAGTCATACATGATTAAGATAAATTAGGTAAATACTTAAGGATATTAATAAAATTATATTTGTGTTATCGATTGGAATCTGAAATGGAATAGTATGTGTCAGTGATGTTGGCATGATATAAGGGATACTAGAGGAAGTTAATGTAATGGTTAGAGGTTAGGGTGGTGGTGAGGTCCATAGTCTGTCAGTAGCATCAGTGGCAGAGCCACTAAGGGCCGGAGAGGTTTGTTCTAGAGTTCGAGAAGCAAGAGAATTTGATAAGACAATTAAGAAGATTGACCAGAAAGGTTAGTAGAGGTAAGAAAGAATTTAGATCAGTACGAGTTAAATCAGTGGAACAATTTATCAAGGATGGTAGGCGCTGGAAATAGCCAGTATCGAACTCATGTAGCGTATCGTAGAAAGACATCTCAGGGATCTAGTGGTTATAAACGCACATATAGAAATCATGGGTCATATCGTCCCGCACGTTTTACTTATGCACGTAGACGATATGTTCAGAATATTCCTCGATATATTAAAAGGAATAGAGGTGGGCCGCGAAAATTACAGTTATATGACGAACAATTGAGAGATGTTGTGTTTACTAATAGTGGTGCGTCTAGGTTAATAAATGGTATTGAATTGGGTAATAAAAAGTGCGATCGTCAGTCGGATAAGATTGTTGTTAAATGTATCAGGTTAATTGGTAATGTTCAGTTAGGATCTGATGCTAAAGAGGACCCTATTGTGCATCATGTGTTATTTTTTATTGTTAGTGATAATGCACCTGTGGACACCGTACCCCTTCCAGACAAGATATTTATTGGTGTTGGTGAAGGTAATCCAGAGACTTGGATTGTTGATCCTGAACAATGGGATCGTTTTAGGATTTTGAAAAAGTTGAAGTTTAGGTTAAGTGGTGCTATTGATAATGAACAAGTTAGACATGGTTAGAAACAATTGATCATTTTATACCAGTTAGTGTGTGGACCGATTACAAAGATACGTTGTTTGGGAATGTTGGTAGTATTCAAAAGGGTGCCATATATTTAATTACAGCCACTGTTAGTGATAAAGAGTCAGTGGGGGCAGTTGCCCCCACTATTTTTTTTTATAAATTTATATATATATATATATATATATATTAGAAAATATAAATAATTAAACAACACCCATAAATACATTATTTATTAATTTTTTGAGTTGTATTTTTTTAATATAATATGTAGGCCCAAGCCCAAATTAGTTAAAAAAATTCCAATACACTTTTGCATCAATCTTATTTTTTAAACATATCTAAAATAATTATATTTAATTTGTATGTGTATAGATAATTGACTATTTTTCATTTTAAATACATTCATTTATGTGTTTTTTCATTTGCAAAAGAATAGAGATTCCATTACATTTAAATAAAAATAAAAATAAAAATAACTATATTTATACTTAGGTTTGGTTATTGATCTTCTAATTTATTGATATATTTGTAGTGATTCTTTTACTAAACCACATCGTGTATAGTTGTTATGTGTAAAATATCACATATTAATATTAATATAATTATTTTGTATATATATTTTGTATATATATTTTTTATTTATAGTTGTTCAAAACACATATATTGCGTTTTAGCACTAAGCTTTTAATAATTTAATTAAAAAAGTGATTAAATCTACAATAAATTAGCGGAAATTTAGTATATAATATACTACATAAACTTAAAATACATAATTTTAAAATTAAATTTTTACTTAAATTTTTAGGGTAAATTGATATTTTTAGAAATTATGGATAAAAATATAATTCTGAAAATTTTGGGTTAATTTATAAGTTTAGAAACAAAGGGCTATTTCATAATTTTCAAAAGTATATGGATCATCTTATAATTTCAAAAAATATGTATGAATTCATTATATATTATTTTGGTAAGAAAAAAATTTAGCCTCCACTAACTAAAATTTCTGGATACGCCACTGAGTAGCATCACTTGAATGGGGATATTACAAAGTTGGTATTAGAGCATAGTCTAGGGGTCAGTGACTGCAATATGAGGGTGATTGTGTCTTGTATATGTGATATGCTCGGGGGAACCATATATAAGGGATTACTCTCCAGTATCCTCGATCATTTAGTATATCTATACCTACCATAGTATAGAGTATCCCATAGAGATAACTGAGCCTAACCATAGATAACTTCCCAACAAGAGCTAGAAACCAGATATATAAATATGCGGCATGGTGCCAATTTATATTAAAAATTAGCTAACCATTTGTTAGGGAATAAAGAAGTAGCAAGCTGAAAATGGTCATGAACAAGGATAGATGAAGAATATCTTAGAAGCATAATAGTTATCCCAGACAAGTAAAGAACTAAGAGAGCTATGTAGCAGCCTTAGTATTAAGTAGATATTGTAGCATAGATATCCCAATCTTCTTGAAGTAAGAGTGAAGTCCTATACCAAAACCCAAGAATATGTAGTGCTCCCATCTTTTTAGTAGTATTCCTTTCAGGCTCACCAAATAATACTTAAATTCCTTCAAAGATTGTATTATTATCTCGAATAAATAAGTATACCTCATATATTATGACTCTCTCAGAAACAGTAAGCTTTATAGTCGAAGAGATTGTGGGACACACAGATAGGGCATTGAAAACAAAATTTACCCGCACTTAAGGTATAATTGCCTTACGATGAGATTGATAAAAATAGCGGGAATCAATGAGTTTCCTCCTAAGGATTCAGAACCTTGTTCCTGCTCTTTTGATTCTTCCATGATAGGAAACCTCCTTCTTAAGCTAATTTTCTCATTCGAATGCCACTCATCCTTTAGTAACTAATCTGACCTTTAGCTGCCGATAGAGTTCAGCGTTAGTTTCCTATTAGTCTGAAAAGTGACTACGAGCGACATAAAGGGTTTTAAACACAATTGATAGCAATTTCCTTATGCAGATAAACACAAATTGGAGTTAAGAAAGATAAATTGATCCTGAATTAAAGTAAGGCTAATCTTAGTGACATTAGATCGAGACAGTTGCCTATTGGAAAAGGTTCACCTTGACCAGGCACATCAGGATAGACAGACCTAGTAAATAAGCCTTATAAACTCTTAAAGCAAGTGACAGTTGCCACTGCTTGTATGCTGAGAGTATTAGCCAGTAAGGCATGAGCTTTAGTTGGATAGAAGCCGAAGATATAAAGATAGATAGCATCATTTCTATGGTGGTAGTCGATTAAAAATAAAATAAAAAAGACCGGATGAGTTATGCCCATACCCACCCAACCTAATATATTTTTCCTTTAGTGTGAGTAAAATAAGGACCTGATAGCTTGAGTGGCCAGTTCAAGAAGAAAAGATGACAACAAGAGGGCCTGGAGTACCAACTTGAAGGTAGTGATTGGAAATATGACGAATCTAGTTAACATCATACCCCGAGATATATTAAGACCCAAACTGAATGAACACAGAGCATAAACCTATGCTTAATTGTACTTTCACAAAAGCCATTTTTCTTGATAATAACCCGATTAACACCAAAGCCTTAGTGTTTCAGATTAATAGGAGAGATCTTAAGAAATAATCAAAACTCTGAATGAGTTAGCAAGTACATCCCCTAATAGAGATGTCAAAACCCGAGTGGACTTAGTCGTGAGTATATCATTATAGTGATCTCTTCAAATATGACAACTCTAATAGGGCTTAAGAGAGATGTAGATACAATCACAGTAAGCCCATATGTACCCCAATATATTTCCATGGAATCTGCCTACGACTGATGGAAAAGAGAGTGATGAGATTCTTCAGTATGCATAACCTAATACGGACATTACCGATAATATTCTTATCATCAATAATTAAATACATGATTAATTGGATACGGAAAAAAAGGGTAACGACTCCTTTTGAAAGTTAATATAGGTGTAGGGCTGTACCAATCCAGTAAGAAGCTCAGGGATATTCAAGAATCAACGATTTGGAACATCTAAAAATAGCGTGATTTACTGGCATTCTTTTAAGTAAAAAGGTACCCATAGTTTATGTGAATGAGACAAATAGCATAACCAAGCATTTCTAGGATTGTTTATAAGGCTAACCACCATTAATATTGTTAAATTTTGTCGCAAATTTAATCGTCAAACACATCAATCGAACAATCAAGAAGCAAGATTTTTACCGTGGTTCGCCGGAAAAATTCCCGACTACATCCACGCTGAACTCCGGAACAAGGAGCTCGCTGCACTAATCACTTTCAAGATTACACAAGAATCTTGAATCCGTTTACAAATTGTAATTTCCCCAAATCTCACAATAAACCCTAATCTCTAAAAGTGTCAATCTCTCAAATTCCCAATTGAAGATTACACTAACTTGGACTAGGAAATAGGCTTAACACTTAGCCAAAAACAAGGGAATACAAATAATGAAAACCTTTTCTAATTCTCAACCTAAGTACCCTTTATATATGATTGGCAAATTGAAGTAATTGGGACAACGGCAATGATTGCGCCACATGTCCCTTATCCAACGGATGATAAGGCTTCACATTTTACAATCTCCACCTTGAAGCCCAAAAACACCAATCACTCTCAATCATACACAATGATACATTAAGGCCAAGATAGCACAGCAAACTCACCTACTTCCATCATTGCTCATGTCGGCTGCAAGGTCAGCCAACCCCCACCTGCAACAGCTTCATGCAGTGGGAGAGTTTGGTAGCAGCCACAATTTTTGTCCCCATGTCAGATGGGTTGTCTTCAGTTGGAACCTTCTTAATCTCAATCTTACCACTTGAGATAATTTCCCGCACAAAATGATACTTCACATCCACATGCTTGGTTCTCTCATGATGTACTGGATTCTTGCTCAGATGTATTGCACTCTGACTGTCAGAATACACAACTGTCTTACCCTGCAGCTGTTGTCTTTCGGTTAAGATACCCTGAAACCAAATTGCTTCCTTGAACACATCAGTTATGGCTATATACTCCGCTTCGGTAGTTGAGAGTGTGACCAACGGTTGCAGGCTTGACTTCCAGCTGATGCAATTTCCACCAAGTGTGAAATAGTAAGCTGTAGTTGGCTTTCTCGAGTCTCTGTCACCTGCAAAATCAGAATGAACATACCCTACCAAATCTAAAGCGTTAGATTTGTTAAAACATAAGCCATAATCAATAGTAGTATTCAAGTATCTTAACAACCATTGTAAAGCACTCCAGTGTGCTCCACCAGGATTAGACATAAACCTACTCAATAAAGATACAACATATGACAAGTCAGGTCTAGTACTAATCATGGCATACATCACAGAACCAATAACATTAGTATAAGGTACATTTTCCATTTTAATCACCTCAGATCTAGTACTAAGAGAAGACATCTCATCTTCCATAGCCGCTTCCCATTCAAGTTTATGGGTAGACTTTAATGCCTCTCCTAAGCTAGCAGGCTTAATCCCATTAATTTCATGACTTGATATTAACGCACAGAAATACAAATCATTGGTTGAGTAATCATACCTGGTAGGAGGCCTTACCTGCCTCCTACTTCTGTCTCTCGCTAGCTGGTAGTTGGCCAATGTGTCTTGAGGTGTTTCATCATGCTGCTCAGTATGATCCAGTTGATCTACTGTGTCCTCTTCAATTTGTTCTTGTATCTCTGCTACTTCATTTCTGTTTTCCTCCTGGTTATTTCTCCTGGGCTGGGTGTCCTCAGATGTCTCTGTGCCTGACATGTCACCAACTTGCTCAGCGGTCCTTGATGTCCCTGGCTCCACCTGCATCTGAGCTCCACCTGCAAGATCAAAATCTGCTAGATCCTTTTCTAAGGCACCTGCATTCTTGTTAGTAGATTTACAAGGAAAACAAAGTTCATTGAATATAACATCCCAACTAACTATGACTTTGACTCCAGGTGACTCCCTTTTCCCATAACCTATACCCTTTTGTCCCTTCTTGATATCCTAGGAAAACACACTTGATTGACCTCGGTTCAAGTTTACCTATGGACTGGTGAGCATAGGCTTCACAGCCAAATACTCTAAGGTAGGCAAGCTTCTGAGCCCTACCAGACCAAATTTCTTCTGGGGTCTTAAACTGAACGGAACTATTTGGGCTAAGGTTAATCAAATGAGTAGCAGTATTGAGGGCTTCACCCCAAAAGGCCCTCGGAAGTTCGGAAGAGAATAAAAGACATCTGATTTTTTCTAATAAGGTTTTATTCATTCTTTCCGCAACTCCATTCTGTTGAGGGGTGTTTCTAACAGTCCTATGTCTCAGGATACCCTCACTCGTACAGTATTGATCAAACTCAGTATTACAAAATTCTAAGCCATTATCAGTTCTCAAGACTTTTACTTTGTTACTAGTTTGATTTTCTACTAATACTTTCCATTCTTTAAATTTAGTCAAAGTTTCATCCTTTGATTTTAGTAAGAATGTCCATACCTTCCTACTGTAGTCATCAACAATAGAGAGGAAATATTTCTTACCCCCATGAGTCTGGACCTTTGCTGGTCCCCACAGATCACAATGAAGATACTCCAGACTCGCCTTTGACAAATGAATTCCAGTTGGGAAGCTCTGTCTGTGCTGTTTGCCCAACACACAGATCTCACAAAACTCAAGTGGCTTCAACTGGTCCTTTCCAAATTGTCCCTGCTTGCTGAGTACCTGCATTCCTTTCTGGCCTATATGGCCAAGTCTCAAGTGTCATATATTAGTCATATCAACATTAGAAGTTAAAGCAGAAATGGGTTTATCCGAAAATACATGTTGGCCATTTAGAACATACAATCCATTTCTCTTTATACCAGTTAGGATTAGTTTATTACCCTTAGATATGTGCATGTTCCCATTGTGTGCTTTATATGTGAAACCTAATTCATCTAGTGTTCCTAGTGATATCAGGTTCCGTTTCAAGTCAGGTACATATCTAACGTCAGTAAGTATCCTAACTTTACCATCATGAAGTTTAAGTGTTATGTCCCCAACTCCCTGTATCCTACAAGTATTGTCATTACCCATATACACAGTGCCTTGGTCAGAATTTCTAAAGTTGACAAACCAGTCCCTATACGGACTCATGTGAAAGGAACACCCGGAGTCCAGAATCCATTCTCTACTAATGTGATCTCTACACATAGTCAATGCCTCAGATAGGCACATCGACTCTTTTTCGGCAGCCACAGTGGCGCTGCCTTCATTTTCCTGTTCCCTAATGAACTTATAACAGTTTCTTTTAAGGTGTCTCATCTTTCCACAATGATAGCACTTCTTGTCACTATTCTTATTCTTATCCTGTTTATTTTTTTTCTGTCCTTTAGGTTCTTTGTTATTAGTCTGATAGTTATTCGGACCATTACATTTCTTTTCATTTTTTCCTTTCACTAATAAGTTCGCTCCTCCTCTCCTACTGGTTCTAAGTTCTAGCTCTCTAGCCCTTATACCAGATATCACCAAGTCTAGCCTAGGTACAACTCCTGTGTACTGTAGAGAGTTCTTAACGACACTATATTCTTCAGGCAGTGCATTTAATAGAATCATAGCTTCGCTAGAGTCTCCTAGGGCTTGGTCAGTTCCTTTAAGGATTTGAGTCATTTTCGTGAATTCATCCAAATTATCATCTATCGATTTATTTGTGTCCATCTTGTAATTAAACAAATTTCCTTTTAAGAACACTAAATTTGGTGCAGAAATAACAGAATAAAGAGATTCGAGTTTACCCCAGAGTTGAATGGCCGTGTCCATTCCATCAACTTTTCTGATGATCGAGTCTCCCAAGTGGAGGAAGATCAAGTTGTACGCCTCTTCCAGGATTTCGTCCTTCGCTTCTTTTTCCATCTTTGGCCACTTTTCTGGATCCGGTTCCAGTGCCAAACCAACCTTATGGTGGGAAAGCAGAACCCTCATTTTCTTCTTCCATGTGGTGGAATCCCCATTTCCGTCAAAGATACCAATGTCGAGTCTCATAGTCGACATTTTATTTCCTTTTACAGTAATCACCCGATGATAATTCCGCAATCACTCTCGGCAATTACTCCCCAGTCCAGCCCAAGCAGAATTCGGCTATACACACCCAATCTGCCCTAACACACTTGGCAATTCACTGCTTAATTCGCCCAGAACACACTCGGCAATTCACTGCCTCAATTTTGCCCTAACACCCTTCGGCAGAAAACGTAACCAATCCAACTTTGGTCAGTTACTTGGCAACCCAGAGGATTAGACTCCTAAATCAATTTGGCAATTACCCAATCTTTCTCACCCAAATTACAAATCCAACAGAACTTCAATTTTTTCAAATAACAATTTCAACCGAATTCACCAGAGACACACACCCTGATTCTACTGCAAAACTCTCACAGTATCAAACCTCAAACCAATTAGTCAAGAAACAGAGGCAACAATTAGGCTAAGCCTTCAGCACCTAACCAATATTAGGCAACACAGTGCCTTACTTCCCTCGACAACAATCGTAACAAGGGTTCTTAGTCGCGACAACTCAGCCCTTCTGTAACTCGGCGACTCTTTCTCAGTCGTAGCAAGATCAGTACTTGGTCGGCTACTGCTCTGTTCCTTTAGTCGGCAGTCTTGATTGTTCTTGGTCGGCGACTGCTCTGTTTCTTTAGACGGCAGTCTTGATTGTTCTTCGAGTCTTGAATCTGTTTTGGGACTAATTTTGTTTCTGTTTTCTGATCTGGTTTTGCCATCGGTCTTCGAGGCCGTGTTCTGCTAATCTTGATTTTGTCGATGGCCCTGCGTCTGTTGCTATCTTCTTTTTTGTTTTTGGCTGTTTTTGGAGTCTGTAAAATTGTTCTCGGCTGTGGCTTTTGTGTTCTTCGAGTTTACAGATTCTTGATGCCCTTCATCTTCTTTTGATGCCGTGACTTCAATTTTAGGGATTTCAATCTTGCTCTGGTCTTCTGCTTCACCGAATTTTAGGAGGGCTTAATCTTGGGCTGATTTTCAGTCACAGATCAATTTCTCTCGGCCCACTGGATTTAATTCCAAAATGCTCTGATACCAATTGTTAAATTCTGTCGCAAATTTAATCGTCAAACACATCAATCGAACAATCAAGAAGCAAGATTTTTACCGTGGTTCACCAGAAAAATTCCTGACTACATCCACGTTGAACTCCGGAACAAGGAGCTCGCTGCACTAATCACTTTCAAGATTACACAAGAATCTTGAATCCGTTTACAAATTGTAATTTCCCCAAATCTCACAATAAACCCTAATCTCTAAAAGTGTCAATCTCTCAAATTCTCAATTGAAGATTACACTAACTTGGACTAGGAAATAGGCTTAACACTTAGCCAAAAACAAGGGAATACAAATAATGAAAACCTTTTCTAATTCTCAACCTAAGTAACCTTTATATATGATTGGAAAATTGAAGTAATTGGGACAACGGCAATGATTGCGCCACGTGTCCCTTATCCAACGGATGATAAGGCTTCACATTTTACAAATATCTTACTAAGTTCATGCAACAAACAAGGGCACATGGAAAATTAGAAGGCATCAAGAATAAAGAGAAAAATGAAACTTTGGACAATGTAAGTTAAGCTAAGAATCATGTAAAAGTATAATAAACTTGAGGGTATTATCTTAGTAATGCAGCCTTTTGAGGGATTGTTGTAGTACTTTCTCCCATAATTAAGATAGGGGTGAGCAAAATCGGTTTCGATTCCGGTTCCGTGTGGAATCAGAACTTATCCAATTAAATAGGGTACCCTATTAATCGGTTCCAATTCGGTTACTCGTGGAATCAGAACCTACTCAATTAAATATGGTTCCTATTAATCAGTTCCAATTCGGATCCGCGTGAAACCAAAACCTACCCAATTAAATATGATACCCTATTAATCGGTTGCAATTCGGGTTCAGTCCTGTATTGATTTATCCTATTTATTTTTATTGTCAAACTTTGAAAATATAACTATTTCTCACATTTGAATATTACATAATATTCTTGGCAACTGTCCATACATAAATAAAAAATAAAATAAAACTGCATATTGCATAATATTTTTGACTTAATACATAATATTCTTGTAGGAAGTGCATGTGTTTAAATTGGGTTATGAAATTGGTTTTTAATTGAGTTATGAAATTGAGTTTTAATTGGGTTTTAATTTGGGTTTTAATTGGGTTTAAATTGAGTTTTAAATTGGTTGTGAAATTGGGTTTAAATTAGGCTTTAATTTAGGGTTATGAAATTGAGTTTTAAAAATGGTTATGAAATTGTGTTTAAATTGGGTTTTAATTTGGTTCCAAAATTGGTTCTAAATTCTGTTCCCAAAACAAGTTCTGGTCCGGCTCCGGTTCCTTCCATGACAGAATCAGAACTGGACCGTTTAAATTTGGTTCTTCCATTTTGGAACCAGACTTGGTCCACTTCCAACCGGTTCCAGTCTCAAACCCGAAAAATCAGTCCGGTTCCAACCAGTTCCGGGTAGAACTGGAACTGGTGCTCAACCCTAAATCAAGGTGTTGAATGAGTTTGTCTGGTATTTATAGATAAATAAAGACCTCAAGTAAGCGAAACAGAAAGGTTATATCGCCAACATAAGAAGAGACATGTCATTTGTTGGAAGAAATCTATATTTCTTTTATGCGAAAAAAATTAGAAATGTCTTTTGGATAAGAAACTAAGAAGAATGATACTACAAGATGAGGTAAAAGAATGTTCTATTCGTTGAATCGGGAAAAATGGGCTAGCAAGAAGGCAAGCTTAGGTCGTCAGGACTCTAAGAAGAGATAGAACAAAATAGATCACCTGAACTTCTAGAAATATGACTTCATATAAGTAGTTGATCTTAACTGCATGTCCTCCTCCCATACAAGGTCATATCTTCAATAGCTTAGTACATTGAGCAGTACCAAAGTGAGATGGCGAGGCCGCATAAAATATTCATAGTAGTAGTCTCCATTTGAGGTTCGCAAATAATATCAAAGTTTGTGTAGTTGTCCTAGATAATCAGAATATATTATACCGTAGAGGAATAATGAAGGCTTAAGTAACAAATTCATAAAGTAGTAGAGACACTTTGGGCAGTAACCGAACACTTATAAAAAATAAGGAATTTTAGAAGAAAGGTAAGCTTAGTCATATATTTATTTTGTCATTATGAGAATTTCCAAGAGTTGGAAAGGAATTTGTATAAAATGTGTTTTCTTTAGCTAAGACAAGAATTTATGGCGAGAGTTATAGTATATGGAAATTGATCGATGTAGCTTTAAGTCGAGGAACAAAGGAAATAGTTTCACAGATTTCTCAGAATCCAATGCTACGATAAAAACACAAAGATACATGAAGTCCTATAAAACCAAGGAAGATTATTAATAGGATTAACCCAAGTGTCGTTTATCAAAGTATATGACTCGTTTTTGATCTAGAATCATTCGAGGACTGTAGACACTGTATTTTTATGCATAGCCTAATGATAGGTCTCTTATGAAGACAACCTCTGAAAGCTTGAAAAATTACAAGGATGAATGCCAAGAAGGAAATGAACTCAAGGAATATAGCCAAAGTCCAGACAGATATCACTTATATCCGGACTACCTTCTCTCTAGCGAGAACTTCCGGTTAGAAATGCCTTGAAAACCTTAAATCCAGTCGGCCATAACACAGTTTTCATTGAACGAGCAGATTTTCAATTACTGAAGCTAAGGAACATGATTATCTATGGTCAGACATACAATTCAAGTTTAATAGCTGGTTGGACATGTCTTAAATGGTCAACGTACGTGCAAATTACCCATAATTGAATTCACGAACTGATAAACGTCTGGCCATACATATATTTCAAATTATATGTCTGTCCGAACATGCGTCGAGCGTTACACACTCCAGTAATCCAGTAACACCAGACAGAGCGGAAGAAAGAAGGGGATTATGCTCCCTCATTCCATGTTCAAGTATTGTTTGCCATCTATAAAATGGTATTTTTCCATTCACCAAGGGAATTCTAGTTTTCATAGAGATAAACCCTAAAGAAAATCATACAAATAGAGAGAGAGAAAAGATAAAAAGAGAGATAACCCTATAATATTTGGAGTTCCTTCCCCCTGGTGCAAAACCAAAAACTACCTGATGTTCAGAAATGTCCTTCGAGCCATACTACATAGAAAATGTATTATCCAATGGAACCCTTTGTTATTCATACGCGTACTTGAAGTTTTATTTTGACACAGTATCTTTGGCTGGACGTGACATACACATCTGGACGATAATATATATGTTCGACCATGCTTACTATTTTCTATATTTTAATATATGTTTAACTAATTTTTATGCTTCGCTCATTACCATTAATATATGCATGTTTAGTTATTTCATTCTGTTATTTTAGTTGATTTTGTGTATTGAGATATGATTAATATGCATGTTATATTATTTATTGTCTAATCTTTAAATAATGTCCGACTTGACATGTATTATGTCAAACCTAACATGTTTTATATCGGTCATATGGTCAATGTGGTATATAAGATGAAAACCTGGACGTAAGTTCTGTTAGGGTTGGTGCTCGAGGTGCCAATCCGGATCGTATTCATGTCCGATTCATGAATAGGAACAATTCTTTTTTTCCATAATATTACTTTTTTATGGTAATACTTCTTGTTTTTATATACATATTCGATCTAAATACGATTAGATTGAAACTAAATAGGATTTAGTGATATGTATATATTAGACAAAGACCCGATAATATATAATGTAGTGCACAGTTGCAAAGTAGTTTGTAATTGACATTGAGAAGTGTCACTACTAGAAGTATATTATCAAATAAAGTTTCTGGTCAAGATTTACTAACTCGGGCCGGTTAGTAAAATCCGATGAGACCAGTACACGTCGTATATCGAAACTTGGTCTGATGGTTTATCCTAATAAACCATGAGTCTGGGGAGACTCGTATAGACGTGTAGGTGTTTATATTAGATAAACATTGAATGACACTCCGAAGATTTCCTAATATATGGTACATTAACGTCAATAGGAATCTTCTCAGGTCAAGTGAGCATAGTGGTCCTTCGACTTGAGATACCACTGTGGATGTATGAGGTATCCTCCACACTTTGATGCCAGTCACGTCACCGATCTATTTAGATCAGACCTCCGTCTATTCGTTGGGTGTTGACTGATCCTCATGATATCTTGTACGTATCAAGATAAGATCCGTCAGTTCTGTGTACAGAGCATAGGTGTTCTATTTGCAATTAGCAATCTGTTAAATCTATGAGCTCGTGGTATACTGTAGAAGTGAGTTCTAAGTGTTATTAAGAGATTGCTAATAGAATCATCGATGAGATTATACCTATAGAGATTTGACGTTATTATCTATATCTTTGGGATAATCGAGATACCTGTGACGGAGGGTTTATACGTATGTGATGACCTCGACCTATATGATTCAACGAGTTTATCTATGGTCATCATAATTTACGGATGGGTATATTAGGACACGAAATTAGATTTCATGACGGATATGCCTAAATCTAGAGAGTCTCACTAATGAAACATACTCGTAGAGCACTAGAGAACATGTATAAATAATATTGATTATTTATAAATCGTTTAACAGTTAAACGAAAAATGCATGCTTAAAGGGTTACGCGGCTGTTTTCTAATTAGTGTGTATTTAGATTAAATACTTGATTTTGTTAAATACACATTAATTATTTGTCAAATAAAGTATTTGACATGTGTTCCAAATATATGTATTATGAAATATTTAAAGTAAATATAATACATATATTTAGATATTTATTTTAGATAATTATCTAATTATTTAATTGTTAAATAATTAAAATTATTTATTACATTTATCTTTATCATTATTATGGTTAAACTTGGTGAAGTGTAATTGGTTACACTTGTAATATCATTAAAGTAAATGGTAGACAATTTGAATTTTGCTTCTTTTAATATTGATTAAAAATTTAAAAAATTCTAATTTACCATTTTGACCAAGGATTTCGGCCAACCCTAAGTATAAAAGGCTTTCATTTTTCATTTGTTTCAAGTTAAGTGTTAAGCCTCCAAAAATACCAAAAAGAAAGGTTGAGAGAAAAAGAAAGGAAAAGAAGAAGATTTGAAGAAAACTTGAATCAAAATAAGTTTTTTCAATTTCTTTTCAACTAGAAAAATATTTCTAGGGTTCCAAGCTTTAACATATGATGTATGAATTTTTCTCAACTACTTTTGGTATGTGATATTGGTGTTGGAAGCTTAAATGAAAGATGTTAGCATGCAAGTTAAGAAAGAATGCTTATAAAGTGTTATTAAGCTTTCTTTTAATCATTAGATGATTTGGTTGCCATTGTAGAGTTGCTTAGCCACTCATAAATGACCTATAATTGTTCTTGAGTTGTTTCATGGTGGTGAGACTTTTTTGGTGTGGTAATGATTGGATTAAAGTATTGAATTTGTTTAATTTTATGTAATTTGTCAATTTGTGGAAATTGTAAAATTAGGGTTTATAACCCTTTCCAAATTTGGGTCTTTTCATATATGTGTTGTAATTTGATGTATATATGATGTATATTAAATTTGGGATTGATTGGATTTGATCTTGACATATTTTGAACTAAAAATGACCAAATTACAAATCCTGTAAAATTAAGGGACCTCTCGGCAATTTGGGAAAATTTATTTTCTTGAATTGCAATTTGTATTTTCATGTATAAGACATGTATAAATGATTTTGGTAGTGATTTGGAATCACATAATTATGTATTTGACAAATTAGGACTAAAATGATCAAAATGTAAAATTTAGGGGCATTTTCGTAATTACTTAAAAATTTGGAAACTTCTTTAAATTTCTATTTTAATGTATATTTGATGTACAAATCGTTCTGATTGTGATTGGAAATCATCTAAGCTTATTTTGAACAACTTAGGACTAAAATAATTAAAATGGAAAATTTTGGGGTTGTATGATAATTTACTGAAATTTTGATTTATGGGTTATAATTTTTTGTTTTCGAGTATTGAGTGATTAAAATAAATAATTTTATTTTAATTACCAAAGAAAAATTAATGGAATGGGAAAATTTGATTTTCCTACATTCCGATGCGTAACCCAGGTATTTTACCCAAAACCCCAACAAGTTCCATAGCCGATTCTCAATAGACGGTAATATGGTTCACACTCGAGATACAACTCCACGTACCGTTGGAGATGACCATTTCATTAATGTTATATTCAAAATGCATGTTTATCATATTTGTTATCGCATACGTATGTTTTTGCATTTATGGGTTACAAGGAATGTCCGGCAGACTTCTTGCAAGTTCGGCCGGACATATAAATATATCAGGCCAGACCTCATCGAGGCCAGGCCCTTGGGGAGGATGATCATTTTTGTCGATTACTATCTTAATTTATCATTGGATCCATTGCTCGTTTATTATTTTAATCATTTGAAACTGTTGTAAGCTGTCATTTATCATGTGATATTGCTTCTGTGGTTGCTTAATGGTATTCCTAGTTGTTATCATGATTATATGTTTCTGGATTGCACTAAACATCCGGCCAAACTTCTAATAAGTCTGGCAGGACATTTGTATGATATCCAGAATTGAAAGCATGCCTAATATTGTTTTATTTATTATTGTGGCTTGTTTATCATTTTAGTTATCTTGTTGATGTTATTGTAATTTCGTTTATGCAATTTAGACTTTGCACGTTTAAACTTCGTTTATTTATCACATTTAACTTCCATGCTTGTACTTTGTGTGATACTTTAAATCGCTTTCGTGTGTGATCTTGCATTATAAGATATAATGATACCTCATTTAAGCATAAATATTATACTGGCATCAGGAAGGAACAGTTCTGAACCCAAATAGGTTTACAGTCGGACCTTATGAGGGGTGTAGTGCAGTCTTAAATCATTCCCAGTGTTTCATATTGGGTGGCAACTCCATTATTCTCCGGTTAGTCCTCCCATGGGGCTATCCATTCTCTCTTTGGGCTGCAAGCTCAACAGTATAGTGGTTTATGATGTCATAGGCATAGAGGCTAACCTGGCTTCGCTCCTACATATGGCGTTTTCACTAATGATAGAGAATCAGCCCAAAAAAATACCTTATAGTATTTATGGCGAGATTAAAGTGAACAATGTCTTCATCTTTTGCATACCCTATTTAACCCCGATGGCGTTACAAATCGAGAAATCATTTTCACTCATGTAATTGTATTGCTATGTGATGATAACCATCACTTATTGCTACGTACCCTGGAGTATAAATGTGTTTTCTCTTGATCGATCGAACCCTTGAGTGTGGAGACCTAGTTGTGGACAACCTTTCATCTCATTGGGTATAAAAAATATGTGTTCACTTAGGTTGATTGAACCATTGAGTAGGGAGACCTAGTCGTGGGTAACCCTTCGTCGATGAGAGCCTAAACCATACCCTTATAAGCCCATATAAAAAGCCCATAGTCGTTATCCTATACAAGCCTCCATTATGCTTGTGTTTGGGCCCCTCAATCATTTGAAGTTATTTAGACATTCTGTTGTGGGATGTAAACTTGTTAGGCCTTTTTCAAATGGGATAAGTTTGTATTTCATGATAATTGGGCCAAATGCTTTAAAATGTCAACGAGCTACCTTGTATGCCAACATTGTTGGGCCTAAAATTTTTAGTTAAAATCAAAAGTGCCAAAACATGAGTCCAATACCTATGTTGGCTTTCATCTAAAAAGGTTACACATTTTATTTTTGCCCATTTGGATATCTCTAAATATTTCTGAGCCCATCCAAAATAACCGCGATTACTAAGGGTCCAATTTATCGCTTTTAGACAATGGCACGATCTCCATATTAAGTTTAGTCATGTTATAAATGGGTGGGTTCTTATCTTTTAACGATGGAACAGAACCAAAATAGCCAATATTCACCTTGTAGTATATGAGAGAACGAACTCGCATACCCCTTATTGGTGCACGAGCTAAGCCAAAATTAGGACAGATGTGGAGTTACCACGTGTGTGGGAGAGATAATGTTGGAATGATATATGGAGATGTGAAAAATAGGTTCTGCATTTCATGCATCTTACCCATTGTATGCATACATGCATAATGTTGACCCTTGTTGGTTGAAGCTATCATTGCACCACATTGGGTTAGAGAACAAGACAGATTAGTTAAAAAGCACACAGAAAGCACCAAAATGGCACGCAGTGACAGTTCACATGTAGACCAATTGGAGACAACTGTAACTAAGATGGTCGAAGAGTTGCAGGTTTTAACCAAAGCTATTGCCAACATTAAAAACATTTCAGGGCTTGAGAGTTGAAACCAGTGAAAGGAGACGTGATGGGACTATAAACAGAATGGTTAAGGGGGTCCCCATTTTAGATGATGATTAAGACCTGAAAAAATATGCTATAGAAAGAATAGCCAAGTCTCAAACTAAAACCGAACTACATAAGTTAAAATTACAAATTGAGTCAGTCACGTAGAAAATGAAAAGAAAACACAAAGACTTTGCTTGACTATAGCGCAATGGCCTTTAAAGAAAAACTCCCTGCTAAGTTCAAGATGCATGAAATGACCAAATTCGATGGGAATGGAGACCTTAAAGCACAACTTCGTCAGTTCATTTATGTGATGAGTGCCACTAGCCTACCTGAGCGCCAGGTTCTGAAATTATTTGAGATGTCTCTCAAATGAGCACCAGTGGTATGGTACCACAACCTCGAAAAGAAAATAAGAGGTGATTGGAAACCACTAGTGGAGGTCTTTCTTAATTAATATGTCACAGACCCGGAACTGGATCTATCACTTCGGTACTTAGAAAATATTAAGCAGAAATTGGAAGAAAACTTTAAGTTGTATGTTGATTGTTGGAGAAACCAGCTTTTGAAAATGAAAATAAGACCCTCAGATAAAGACTAAATCAGGATGATAATTAATGGCAGCAAGCCCTCCATTTACAACAAACTGAGGAGGATGACCTTCATGATCTCATATTTCAGGCAGTTAAGAGAGACTGTCATGGATATAGATGAGGAAAAGTTGGAAACAGAAAGTATTACAGCCATAATAGGAAAACGGCTGAAGGGTCTTCTGGAACAAAGACCGGTTCCGGCGAAATCGCCACCATAAAAAATGAAGATTTTCCAACTTGGGAAGGTCGATGTCCAAGATTTTGGCCAAGTTGGATAAACAAGCCTACTAAAGCCACTAGATCCGAGACAATTGCCGAACCCGGTACCTCACTACCTAAACCTGGACCAATACTACTATTTCCACCAGTCCTCAGGGCATGAGACGGATGAATGTGTCCGCCATATACATGAAATCCAAAACCTGATCGACGCTGGCATAATATTGGATCCTGAAAAGGCCTCGACCATGCGGTGATCAGATTTCAAATCATCACATTTGTATCTCTACTTTTCATCATGTAATGACCATTTCCTTTTAGATGAAATAAATTTGGTTTTGCAAATTTTTCGTCTCTCGAAAAATGAGCATGTCTAAACCCGTAAGGAAATTCTTTAACATTGGAATCACTTGTAGAATGCATTCCAAAATATCGCACACCTTGCACTTAGAATTTCAATGTATACTTAAAAAGAATTTATGCTGGCAAAACTTACAGAGAGGTCAAAACACTCGACATTCATTTAACTCATTTCTAAAACTGAGAGTGAGATGACGCTAGGTTAAGGAGATAACACAAGCAAAAAAAGGAAAAGAAAAGGGCGAATCCCATGAATCTATTTTGCTATTTGAATTTTTAGTAACCAGAGGTATCATGAACACCACGAGTACTTTTGTGTCCAACGACAACTAAAATATTGAGTATGCAAAGCAACTTGAGTTGGTGAAATTATTGAGTAACTAGGGGCTCGCATTACAAATGTAAAGTCTTTATGTCAAAATGGAATTTGACGACTTAAGGAAGTTAGAGATCAAGATCAGCCCTAAATAAAATGAAATTTTGAGAAATTTCATTAATTCTTAACTAGGTGTTAGATTACCTTAGCAGATGAAATGATAGAATAAATTATAGTGTTAGTATTAATCTAAACTTGGCACTAGCATCACGCAATTCTTTGTAAAAGAATCACACACACACGGAGAAGCATTTGAAAGATGAAACCTTTGTTGGAATTGAATTTTGAATTTAGACAATGCTCACATTTTGAAAAGATATGGGATTTTGAAAAACTTATGAGAACAGACGAAAAGTTATTCTATAATAAAGTGAAGTTGAAAATCAAAATCGATGATTTGGGAACCTCGAATGACAGCCTGGGCAAGAGTGAGACAAAGTCTGATGATATCTCTGCATAAGAGCATCACAAATCTTACACGTCCTCAAGCCAGAGAACGGGCCAGCAACCGAAGGTCATTTGGATACATGCACATACACATATATTAAGATAACATTTCATTTTCAAGAAATTAAATAGCAATTAACAAAAGCTCACGAGGAATGAGATACGCTATAAGAGCCCCAAGGAGTGGGTCAAGGCACAGAACACTCCGCTACAGACAAGAGACAATGCCTCCGAGACATAGAGCATCCAGAATCAAAAAATTGATGGTTAAATCCACATGAAAGTGAGAACTGGGGGCGAATCCCACATAAAAGAGAATGTTGGGGGCGAGGCCCGTATATAAGAGGATATATGGATCGAAATACCTTATCTGATCGAAGTATCAGAGGGCGGAGGGTCCAACAACTATGCCTGCAGAGATCGGGGCATTTCAAATCGATCGAGGAATCAGAGGGCCGAGGGTCCAACGACTATGATAGTAGAGATTGAGGCATCTAAAACTGATCGAGACATCGGAGGACCTGAAGGTTCATCGATCATCACATCAGAGATCAAGGCTTCTCAAACTGATCGAGGCGTCCTAAAGGTTCATCAATTATTACAGCATAGATCGAGGTATCAGTAGACCTTGATAAGCGAAAAATATATCAATATTTACCACCCTTTTACTTAATATTTTTGTATAGTTTCTCGAGTTTTATGAATATTTTGATGTGTTTTGTCTTATTTTATAGATAAATAAAATATCAGGACTCACTGGAATCAAATCGGGGCTAAAACGGTGAAGAACGAATGAAAATGGCAAAATGGGAAATTCACGCATCGCGACAAGCCTCAATTATTGAGCTGCCGACACACGTCATCATGTGCGTCATCATCGCATCATCATAATGTCGGCACAATAATTCAGTCTTCCGACACGCGTCATCATTTGCGTCATCATGACCTCAATGTCGTGACGCCAAGCCTTCATGTGTCGCGACGCCAAGCCAATAATGGAGTCTGTCGACAACCGCCATTCACTGTAGAGTGCATCGCGATGCGGTCCAATTTTGAAGCCTATAAATAGAGGCTGATTTCATTTGAATTCTTCATACTTTCTTATAGGGAATTTCCTTAGAATTCTAATAAGATAGTATCTTGTTTGTTTAATTTCAGTTTTCTTGTATTTAGTTTTTATTTGAAGCAATAAATCTTCCTTGTTTTACTTAAAGTATGAGTAGATAACTTCTTTCTGATGGGGTAAAGGTTAAGCTTTTATTATAATAATTTAGATTAATCTCCCTTAGTTATAATATATAAATTATTTTAAAACCCGACTTAATTGGATACCGCCTTATTGGTCGGTTGGAATTAATTAAAAATCTGACTTAATCAGGATACCGCCTATATGGTCGGTTGGTAAAATAATGTAAATTTATATATTATAATAAGAGAGATTTCTAGATTTGAAATAATAAAAGTGAATCTTTAGCATTTTATTTCATTGTTGTAATCTTTACCTTTTTAATTTTAAAATTTATTTTATAATGTTTTATTTATTTTTGTCTTTAGTAGTCCTAGGTATGTGTTGTAACTAAATACCTTATCTAGTTTTGTGATGAATTCCAATATCACTGGTTAATAAGTTGGTTATTTTTTGTCTTGTGTACCGTATAGGTTTATTTATTGAGTCTTAATCTTAATGCTTCTTATTAGCTGGTTACTAATAATATTGTTTTGGTAAACTTAAAATGAACTTGACGAATAGATTTTAGGTTTCAGCCTTAGACTAAATAGCATACGATCTCACATTTACCTTAGAGATTTCCTTCAAAGATAGACATATACATGTTGGGTGTGGGTAGCCATAATTGGAACTTGAACTTAATGAATTCGGGTAACTTGGATAACATAGACATATAGTTAATTGAGTTACTTTGGGTGTTTGCATCTGACCATCGACATAGGCCTTTGCATATTTTCGTGTTCCAGGTTAATAAACCGATATATTGCACAAGCATAAGATAATCACTTCATATTTAGAAGAATATTGGAAGAATTTACAACCCTAGATAGTTTCATAATATTGATTACTTTTTAATTTACTTTCGCGTTATTTTAATTATTGTTCTTAGTTAAAATCACCAATCAAACAACAATCAATTTTTAGATACTTATAGAAATTTAACTTCAATAAATTAATAGCATATGTATTAAGTCCTCGTGGGATCGATACATTTTATACTACTTTAGCAATATGTGCGCTTGGGTCACATGTGTGTTTACCACCGATCAAGTTTTTGGCACCGTTGACGGGGACTTATTTATCTTTTACTATTAATGTTAGAGAATACGAGGGAAAAAAGAGACGTCCTATATATAAACATAAATTGCCATAACGACAACTAATTATCATTGCCCAATCTACATAATAAAATATTTTATATTATTTAGGATGTATGTAGGGGATTGTTGGAGGAAATCCTCTCAAATGACTCCCTAAATAAAAAAAGATATTATTATTTTTTATATATATACATAAAGTATTATTGGAGATGTTCTAAATGCATGCTTGGCATAACTTCTCCATTAGCTAGAAAAAGTTTTGTAATGTCAAAAGTTATTTCAATTTATTATGTCGATTGGTTAATTTGAGAAGAGATTAAAAGTACTATTCTACCTCTAGTGAGATAAGTTCAAATTCTGAACTTTTATAAGTTAAGGTTTGTGCTTTCAGTATTTGGTTTACTACTATTTCTTCGCATCCTACTAAGGGATCACCTGAAAAGGATGGTATGTCATTTTCTTTTCGATGAGTTCTCTAGTCTCATTTTCCCTATTAGTATTTTGGCGATTTTTGTTACCCAAAATATATATTCGAGTCTTATGGGAGAGGTGTTCATATTTTTGGGTCAACACGCGACCCAATCCAACCCGACTCAATCTGACCTGACTCGTTCATATTTGGAAAAAATAATGTACTATCGGGTTAACCCGACCTGACCTGATATTTACGGATTGGGTCGCGGGTTTGAAAATCAAACCTGACCCGACTCGATACAATAGAAATTTTATTATTTTTCTAAAATTTTTATTATTTTTTAAAGTTTTTACTATTATTTCAGTTGTTTATTACTTTTATTGTCTTGAAACTTTATATGTATGTCAAGTTTTGGGACATAAATAACTAGTATTATATATCAAAATAATTAATACATAAAAATATCTTTTTTTGCCAACCCGTCGACCCGACCCGACCTATTCGGGTTTGGAATCAGGTTTGCCGACCCGATCGGGTTTCACAAAATTCAAAAAACCCAACCCGAATCGGATAGTGAAGGCTTTGAGTTAGAGCTCTACGGTTTTGCCTGTGGGGCATGTACGATCAACTATATTTAATAATTTTTTCTTGTGATAAATTATACATAAGCTTATGTAAAAGTCTTTATGTTCAATTTCTGTATTATATTATTTGGCTTCTAATTAGAAATTTGTATTCACCAATACTGCGTGAATGTGGAAAGATCATATCGGTCCCGTAATTCATCTTATTCCTAAGAAGTTTTATGTGTAAATCTATTTTCTTATTGGGTTAAGAGAAATATATATTGCATAGAATATTTTATATTATTAGGTTTTATCCTAAATAGACTTTAGTTTTAAGTATTACTAAATAACTAGTATAGGGCCCGCACTTTGTGCGGGTTGAGCACATATTTAACTATAATTTTATATCATAACAAAAATCTAAATAAGATTTTATGTATTGATCTTGTAAATGATGTTGGTTTTATAGTGTAAATGAGACATTTGATTTACTTACACTTAATATTTATGTGTCATTTGCTTGTCTATCAATTCTCAAACAATGTTTCTAATTCACATTAGAGTTTCTCTCGTCTTACACTCTCATTTGAAAACATAATCCTAGCTGCAAATAACTTTAAAAATATTTAATTTTCTTTTGGATGAATTCCATTGAAATTTAATGTAATTTATTCAATTTAAGCTTAATTTTTCTTATCAAAATTGAAATCTTGATCGTCACTGTGTAAGAGCTAATAATCAGAACTTGTATTATGAAGCACAACAAATAATAAAAAAAACTCATGAAAAAACTTATAAAAAAATTCAAAGTAAAATAACAAATAATAATAGACCCAAAAAATAAAAAATTTGCTAGTTTTTATGGACGATTGATTTTTATGTCTCGTATTTAAGAAGGAGATTATGTTTTAATATTGTAATATGTTTTTTATTTTATTTTTATATGTTACTAATAAAAAATTAATTGTATATATTAGGTGTCACATATGTTTTTTTTTTTTAATTTTAATAGGAGTTTACAATATATCTTTTTATTATAATAAGTAATAAAAAAATTATTATAGAAATTATGTACCACATATGTTTTTTTTAAAAAAAATTAATGAGACTTATTTTTATAATTTAATAATAAAAAAATTACAGTATTAAGTAATTAAATTAATATGTTTATTATTTTAATAGGTGATTATGTTTTTATACTATAATATATTTCTTATTTTAATTATACGATTTAATATTAAAAAATTTAAATATTATAAAAATATTTAAATATTATAATATAATAATAAATATGAGATTATATTTTTATATCGCAACAAGTTCCTTATTATAATAATTATTAATTTAAATTCAAAATTTTAAAATAAAAAATTAATTTTAGAGATCTTTTAATTTTATAATTTAACAATAAAAGATTATTGTAGAGATTAGGCTTCGCGTATTAAATTAATATATTTCTTATTTTAATAGGAGATTATGTTTCTATTTTATTTTAGGTTTCTAATTTTAATTTTTAATAATAAAATTAATTTTAGAGATATTGTAATTTTACAATTCAATGTATTCTTATTATAATAGGTTTATTATTTAATAGAATTTAATAGCGAGCTGCCATGTGGTGCGATATGGAGCTTTAAAAATAATTAACTTTTATATATACTAGTTGAGAATCCACGGGATTTGTGGTTCGTCTTATTAGGGATAAATATTGTAGATATCAAATATAAAAAAAAAATAGAATTATTTAGGATCGCATATTCAACCATAATTATTAAAGCAATGCAAGTTCTTTAACATTTTCTGAAATTAACAAATTTATCTATTTATAGCTTTTTATTGATGGAGAGTAAAGATTTTAATGCAATCATAGATTTGGTTATGTTATAAATACTTTTATAGTTAACTTAATATAAATTATGACTCTTGAACTTCCACTAATAAATAAATGAGAGTTAATTATGAATATGAAAAGTTATACATTAATAAGTCATTTGAAACAAATAGACCTTTAATTAACGTACTCTCAATTATTAATATTTTTTGAAAACGAAAAGTTAGAAAGAGTTAGGAAAATGAAAGGTTATATATGGAAGGATGTGAAAAATTAAACATTAATAACGCATTTAAAACGAATAAGTTTTTAATAATCTTGGAAAACGAAGAGTTTGGAGGAGTAGTGAAAATGAAATGTTAGAAGTTGAAGAAAGTGAAAAGTTAAACATTAATAACTTAATTAAAATATTAATAATTTATTTGATTACGTAGATAACCTCAGAACAAAAGATGCTTAAGTGAACAACCTCACAAAAAAATTATTTCTCAACTTTTAACCAAAATCCTTTCAATTAAATTCACAAAAGAAACCAGATATCGTAGATGCCTCTCTACCATAGCAAACCAAATGAATCAATGAACAATCATATTTTAACAAAATTATATTTATAAAGAATCATCAATAACTATTATAATGTACAAAATAATATTGTTGACGGCTGATTTTGGTCTCAGGGCAATATGTGAATATTACTCCCGAGACAATCCTCCCTCAATAGTGAATTTGTTTGGTTATGGGGGACCAAAAGAAAATTTAGCAGAAGACAGATAATACGCCAATCGACAATGAGATTTAACGTGGTTCGGCGAATCTTGGTCCGACCTACGTCCACGGGCACAAAAAGGATGATACTTCTATTATTCAAATGCGCTTCTCAGACCGTTCTTTGTGTTTTACAAGTCAGAGCTTGGTGATTCTGATGATCTTCCTCTTCCTTCTCCCTCTTTCTACACTCACTCTACCCTCCTATTTATAATGGTGAAGAAATCAGATTCCTATTTGTACAAGAATTTCCTAGTTGAAACTATTCCCTTTTCCATAAGGATTCCTAATCAAAACTACATTTACTTTCTTTATCCTACTACGACTCTGTCTCACCAGTTTTCCCCATGAAAATAGAATAACTTGTCGTCTTATCTACAAGAATAAGGTGTCATCTTCTGGAGCATATTTCACTATCTGGTCGGTCTTCATGAGGTCGGTCATGATAGTCCTTTGGACTGAGAATGCCGCTGTCGATCTGATAATTTCCCGGTCATCTGAACCAAAGTGGTCGGTCACCAATCATCAAGTGCTCGGTCTCTTACTGTATAATGGTCGGGTCGGTATTAATGATCCTGACCAAAAAGGGAATTACCTTTTTACCCATGTCGTATTCCTTAAATAACATAGGACCTGAAAACACCATCAACATCTGTCCCCTAGTTCTTGGTTCCAACGAGTTATACAAGTTGGTGTCGGGAACTATATAAAAAGATGGTGTGCTGATCGTCTTGCTGGTGGTCGCTCCAGAAATCACAGAGAAATTGCCTTTGCCATCAATTAAGTCTTCTGTTTCTATCTTCATATCATCGGTTATTGGAGATGCTGACCCTATTCAGAACGATTATCCACCTTAAAGCAAATTGCTTACTTGGGTCATTCCATCAAGAGATGTAGTTCCTCTTGTTGTCCAAATTAAAAATGACTACTCCTCTGTAATATCTGTACCAGAGATTTGGAGGTCCTGACCCCTGACTGATCCAATCTCAATTGTGAGGAGAAAATTTTGCCTCTGAGCTAACGATGGTGTGCTCGGTGGCATGTGATCATGTCTCGAGCTGTGAGAGATGCTCGGACCTGGGGGAATGTTACGTCCCCAGTCCGAAGGACTGACTCGGTGGGACGCAACTCGACCAAGAATGAAGAGAGGCACTTGGACCTGGGGGAATGTTACGTCCCCAGGCCGAAGGGCTGACTCGGTGGGACGTACTCCGACCCCGAGCTGAGAAAGGCACTTGGACCTGGGGGAATGTTATGTCCCCAGTCCAAAGGGCTGACTCGGTGGGACGTAACCCGACCCCTAATGAAGAGAGGCACTTGGACCTGGGGGAATGTTACGTCCCCAGTCCGAAAGGGCTGACTCGGTGGGACGTAACCCGACCCCGAATGAAGAGAGGCACTTGGACCTGGGGGAATGTTACGTCCCCAGTCCGAATGGCTGACTCGGTGGGACGTACCCAGACCCCGGGCTGAGAGAGATAAAGTGGCCTCGACGGAACGAAATCCAGCCCCGAGCCGATTAATCAAGTGGCCTTGGCGGAAAAAATCCAGCCCCGAGCCGATTAATCAAGTGGCCTCGACGGAACGAATCCAGCCCCGAGCCGATTAATCAGGTGGGACTTATTCAGAAGGGAAGTGAATCAACCTTTTTGAAGCCCTACTGAGTCCGGCACGGGCGTCCCCTACCAGACAAGCGGAAAACGAAAACAAAACTTTGAAAAATAAAATTAAAAGGTGGGGGCGACTTTAGCGCTTGTACCAAAATAGAATGTTTCGCAAGTATAAACAACAATACGGATGCCTTAAAACAGCATCCTGCCCGAGGTCTCCAAAACACAATTCTGAATCTTTCAATTCAGTGTCCCGGCGAACCAGGATTTGGATCAGTATAGCGTTTAAAATGGTAATGGCACATCCTCTATACGTCAGGTCACTGTGGAACCTGTGTATTTGTGTGTGGGGCTCCTCCTTACCGCGCTGGAGCAGGCACACGCCACAGGGGCACAACGCCTCCCCGTGCTGCGCCTCTCTTAGATCCAAATGATGAATGGATCAAATAGTGTTTGGGATACTAAGGGCACATCCCTCCTTAGGTCCGATATCACTGGAGTTAGCAATCGTCACGGGGGCATCATCACCCCCCGTGCTATGCTTTCCCACGGATCTATTACATCGGGTAAGTGAGGATCAAAGAGTGTTCGACACATTAAGGGCATATCTCTTCTTATGTTCGGTAACACTGGAGCAAGCAATCGCCACGGGGGTATCATCCCTCACCGTGCTATGCTTCTCACGGATCCTATGCATCGAGTATGTCCCTGAATATTTCGAGGACCCCGAGCTAAGAGAGACACTTGGTTTTGGGGGAATGTCTCGTCCCCAGACCAATGAGCATGACTCGGTGGGACGTAACCCGACCCCGAGCTGAAAGAGGTACTTGGCTTTGGGGGAATGTCCCGTCCCTAGACCAATGTGCATGACTATCCAATTTATTCATGTCTATAGGAACAGTAACATCTAATTCCTCAAGATAAAATGCAAGAGAGTTAACATAAGAATCTGGTAACACGGTAGGAGGGTTGACAAGAATGCCATCAGCTGAAAAATAAGATCTCCTCAAACAGGATTCTTCCTGAAGATGAATCATAAGTGGCTGGCAGCTAATAACCGTCTGCGAAGCAAAAGAAGGTGGGGCTGGGGAGTGTTTGACCTGAAGCGTATGAAGGCTTACCAAAGGAACGCCCTTGATTAACTGCCACTTGCTGATCACCCAGAGGATATATAACTGGGAAAAGTCCTTGGCAAAGTCAGGAGTCAGCATAAGATCTTCCACAAAAGCCTGCATAGCTGGTTACACTAAAGTACATGGAGGACGCGAAAAGGTATCCTTTAAAAATAGCCCAGAAATCATAATCTTAGTCAAATTACTGGCAGTCTCTCCATCAAAAATAGTTGCCCGTGAAAAAAGGAGTGTCTGTATCAGAAGCTCGAGCTGGAACTCAGCATCTTTGATGCAGAGAAATATGTGGTCCATGACAATAGACACCAAAGAGCGTCATGCCGCTTCAGATAGCTGTTGGGATGTTAGATCAACATCTTCTCTATTTAGACAAACATACAACCCAGACATGAACCGGAGAAGAGCACGTAATCCTGGTTCACTTAATGCAGGACAGACAGCTTCTGTAACATGCAACTGAACCTCAAGGCCAAGTGGGCTGTTCAATTCTTTCCTCTGCACAGTGATGTAAGCCTGTGCAGATATTCCTTCAATGAAGCGCTCCCCACCAAAGAAAGCTCGCTTAGCACCATCCTCATCTCTCTGATTTGATCCCTCATCAGCGCGCGCTATGCTACCATCAGTGAACATATCAGGATGAGGCAGGAGATCAATAGATAATGTTTCCCATTCAATTTTCTTGAATACATATGTGAACTTTTTGTTCGAGGAGAAATCCTGAGCCTCCTTAAGATTCACAACCTGCCAATTTTCATTTGTTGTGTACAAAACCAGATTGTGTATAGCGATAGATGCCATAGGAGGTGCCCAAGATGCCCCTTCATCACGTTGAGCACCTCCCCTAGTTACAAGAAGAAGATTGATTGTATTAACCTGTAAAGTCATTTCATCTGCAATCTTATCAGCAATTCCGTAACCGCTTCCCTTGCTGGAGCTAGTGGGTGTTGGGGTACTGCTGGATTTCTTACAGGCATCCATGTCTGGGTTCTCCTCTAGAACCAAATCAAGCCTATCAACTTGCAGAACGATTGGCTCTACTTGTATATTACTTATAGATGGAAGAATTATTTCTAATTTTCCCACTTTGGCAGTGGTCACGTGCAACGCCGGTGGCAATCCCGTACTCGCATACAATGCATCTCCATTTATATCTAAATCGGAGAGCTGTGCGGTACGACCTTGCAGCTTGAACTGATATCTTGAGAAAGATTTGAGCCAGTACTTAAATGTGTACTGCAATTGCTCCGTGTACCATTTTGGATTTCTTACTTGCCGTATTCTTTCGAACGGCCATCATCTGAAAGAGCTTTCTCTATTTTCTTCTTTAAAACCTTTTCAAAGTTACTGCCTGACAGTGATAAGACTTGATTCAGCAGCAATTTCACTTCATATTCCTTTACAAGTGCATACCTGGGTTTAATTCTTTCATCCAAACTGTAACCAAAATACTGAGGGAACTTTAACCAGCTTTGATTTGTCATAATCCATGGTCAAAAAGAACTCCCATTTTGGTATCAAGTTCTCTCTCAAGCTGAAAGTATATAGAGCTCCAAATCAGGAAACCATGGTCCCAATTTCCTCCAGTGAATCCTCTTTCCAAGAAAAATTCTGTGACAGGCTTCAGATTGGCTTCAATACTATAACCAAGACTCTGCGGACATCTATGCTTTCGGCTGAGAGTCCCATCTCGTAAAGAAAATCTACGGTTTGCTTGACCTTCTGCCGGCTGTAAGTGAGAACTGTTGGGAATCGGTGTATAACTTTTGCCCGCTGTGTCTTGTCCAAACCCCAATTTTCTAAAAAGATCATGGTGGGTTTTAGATTTTCAGAGAGACTAATTCCAGATAGTTGAGGCCTTTTGGTAAGGTTTGCAGGAATGTGTGCTTTGGGTATCCCAAGATCAAGTAGAAACTCAACGACTGGTTTTATTTTCCCCTCCAAGCTGTAGTAGGAAAAAGCAGGAAATCTGCTGAGTAATTGACTTGATCTTCTCAAGATCCGTGCCAAGCTCTACGAGGTAGAGAATCTGAGGGCGAAGATCTCCGGCTGGACCTGCCTCACTCACTCGAGAGACAGCTTTTAGCTTCTTGGAGTCGAGGGTGGAAATGGGTGTAGAAACTGGTGCAACTAGCTGTTGTTTAACAGGTGGTGGTGGATTAGGAAAGTTCTCTACTAAATCTACTAGAACGTCCCCATACTCCTTAAGAAGAGACTCGAGGTAAGGAGTAAGGGCATCCCTGTTCTCAAGAGTTGTAAGCTCTCTTCCTACTAGATATCGAGATTTATGAACATAATGAAGCTTCGATACAAGGTGATCAATGAAAATGCCTGACTTATTGATGGTTCTTGCAGCAACCGCTTTGCTTAGACCTTGTTTCTTCAAGAACAAGGTTAATACCGCCTTGGCTTCTTCTTTTTCAACTACCAACAAGGTTGGAGGCACTGCTTTTAAGCTGAAGGATCCATTTACTCTAGAATCAGTAAAAGTGTTGTTGTTTGCAAACTTTGCTCGGCAAAAGAAGACTTTATTAGGAAACACTGGTCGATTCCATGAGAATAAAAATGTTTCTCCACAGAGAGTCAAGTGGTCTGATGAACGAATTGCAGAAAATGCAAGAGCTTGATGTTCTGGATCTGTTACTGCGAAGATCGCATCAAATTTTTCGTTTGCGATCAACCAACCATTTTGCTGCTGAACTCCCTGTCGACCGGTGATTTCCATCTTCTGCCGTAGTCTTACTACGTGAGCCGCTTTTTGTTGAGTCCCCACAGATGGCGCCAACTGTTGACAGCTGATTTTGGTCTCAGGGCAATATGGGAATATTACTCCCGAGACAATCCTCCCTCAGTAGTGAATTTGTTTGGTTATGGGGGACCAAAAGCAAATTTAGCAGAAGACAGATAATACGCCAATCGACAAGGAGATTTAACGTGGTTCGGCGGATCTTGGTCCGACCTACGTCCACGGGCACAAAAATGATGATACTTTTATTATTCAAATGCGCTTCTCAGACCGTTCTTTGTGTTTTACAAGTCAGAGCTTGGTGATTCTGATGATCTTCCTCTTCCTTCTCCCTCTTTCTACACTCACTCTACCCTCCTATTTATAATGGTGAAGAAATCAGATTCCTATTTGTACAAGAATCTCCTAGTTGAAACTATTCCATTTTCCATAAGGATTCCTAATCAAAACTACATTTACTTTCTTTATCCTACTAGGACTCTGTCTCACCAGTTTTCCCCATGAAAATAGAATAACTTGTCGTCTTATCTACAAGAATAAGGTGTCATCTTCTGGAGCATATCTCGCTATCTGATCGGTCTTCATGAGGTCGGTCATGATAGTCATTTGGACTGAGAATGCCGCTGTCGATCTGATAATTTCCCGGTCATCTGAACCAAAGTGGTCGGTCACCAATCATCAAGTGCTTGGTCTCTTACTGTATAGTGGTCGAGTCGGTATTAATGATCCTTACCAAAAAGGGAATTACCTTTTTACCCATGTCGTATTCCTTAAATAACATAGGACCTGAAAACACCATCAACAAATATTATTTGAAAAAAACAGGTTGAGGCATAAGCAGATACATGTAGCAGGAGACGAATCAACAATCACTGTTATTATTTGGGAAAAATATATAGGCATAATTGACATTATAAACAATAATGTCAGTGTTAAAATGTAATGAAACCTAAATTTAATGCAGAGACGGATCTAGTCATAACTTTAAAACTCCAAAGTCCTCATGTTTGGTTTCTGGCATCTCAAGAATCTAAGTTCCGGCAAAAGGTGAAGATTTTCGTGGGAATTTTACCTAACTGGATTAAAGCACTAGGTGATGGATTATTTTCGACAATTCAGCCCGATAAAGAATGTGATTATAATAAACAGGGTATAATGATTTTGGGGAAAACGATTAGGGTTTAGAGCAAGCGAGACACCCGAGATTTGATGTAGCGTTCGAAGCAAATTGGGTGGGACTGAAGACGCTTCAACTTTTTGGCTGTTATCAAACTCATTTTCGAAAGGCTTTTTTAAAGAGAGTGAATTAAGGAATTAAAAATGTGAGTACATGAACTTAGGGGTGTTGGGTTCCTAGAACATGCCAATGATCTTCTAAGCATAAAATTGTGTGAATAATCAAGGTTAATTTGCGGAAAAATACTTACAATGATCGGCTAAGTGGATGTAGAGATTACAAAAAATTATCATTTGAGAAGAGCTTCAAGCCTTCCTTTGAATTCCAAACTCTAGGGTAATTGTCCCTATCAATTTTGTAGACTCCTTTGTTGTGCTAACAATCAAGATTTTTGAAGCAAAAATCAATTATCATGAACCCTAGGCTCACGGCAATAGAGAGCAAAAGAGGGGGAGAGGATTCGGCAATCACAAAGAGAGGGAGAGAGTGTTACTTGTTTTTGATTTTCCAAAAATCAATTTACCATATACCAAATATCCAAAGTTGGTAAAAGTCTTTCACACATCAATTAAAATAAAGCTTGTGTGATTTACAAGCTAACAACAACTACCAACTTCTATCAACCAAAAGCTAAATAAAGTTGACTAGTGATGTGACTAGGTGTGCCCCACTTTAAATTCAAAATTCGAGTGGGCCCGCTAAACACATTTCGGGCTCGGGTTCGTTAATTCCGAATTAACGAATTTTTCGTCCCGACATAATTAAATATTAAAGTCGAATTAATTCGTAAGCCCGAATTAAAATTCAATTTTAATTCCGCGTTGAAATCTAATTTCAATTAATATATCGAATATATTATTTAATCGATTAATTCCAAATTAATCGTTCTCTCTCTTCTAATCGAATTTTATCCCAGATAAATTCTTGCCGTAATTAATCCTAGATTAATTTTCTCTCTCATAATTAATTCTAAATTAATTCTGTTCGAGTCAAACGTCATCGGTGAATCTTTGGGAAGCGACCCATGAGATCCATGGATAAGTTGGCAGTAAATCCGGTCATCGGACTATCTGAATTCGTGTGTACCCGGTACCACATTCTTACCGATTTACAAGACATGGTTGGCTTCTGGCAAAACATCGTGTCTACCCAATTCTCCAGAAATATTCTTTTAAGGAATACATAATCTATAACAGGAGTATTATACTTAGTATTGCGTATTACAATCCAGTATCGGATGTCACATGTTAGGCCTGGGGCTGGAATTGTGTATGCCCCGTACGAAGCATATATCGGATCACTAGCAACTAGTCTCTTTAATCGGATAATCATGACTTTGTCATATTATCCTGATAGTTGCAACATAATAGAGTATCAGTTCTGTATCCATGCGTGATCATCATCTCCATATGACTGAAGTGATACTTCCATCTTGACATCACACCCAATACACTACGATTCTCAATAAACCCATAAGAGGCGTACACAGAACCTGTTAAAGCCATGGACGATCAAAACCAAAGCGTATTGATTCTCGCAAGTATTAGCGATGCAAGTCTCAGGTTAAGACCAAATACACCTACCCTGATTCGGATTCCCATAGACACATAGTCATACTACCAATGGGATTTCGAGGGGTTTATCCAGAGCGAAGCTGTTTCTGTACCATCAGTAAACAGAACCTCATATTACACTTGCATGAGTATCCAATACCCAAATATATGAGAACTATGTCGTTACCCTTCCATAACGCGCACAAGTGTAATACTAGCATATTCTGCATTATCGATGTCCAATCTCGATAATACTACGACTAGGGGTATTTGATGATTAAACCTTTAGTGGATTGATATTGTCTCATATCTTATAATCTGGAACTAATCATAAGGACTTTTATCATTTATATATTCAAGTAATCTAATTACAAAATGATAACATAGCAATTTCCTTTGTCACATAGTTAATTTGTACAAAAACCACAATGTCTTTTACAAATAGTGATGATATGGGTCATAATTATGTACTGTCGCTCAAGTATCTAACACCTGAACTATGTACATGTCGCTCAAACTTTTGCTGAGGAATAGCCTTCGTCAGCGGATCTGAAATGTTGTTATCTGATGCGACCTTCTCGATCTTCACATCGTCACGATGTATGATTTCACGAATCAGATGGTAACGTCGAAGTACATGCTTGGATCGTTGATGAGACTGCGGTTCCTTAGCCTGCGCTATAGCCCCGTTATTGTCACAATACAAAGGAACAGGCTCAGCTGCTAACGGAACTACTCCTAATCCAATTAGGAATTTACGGATCCAAACTGCCTCTTTTGCTGCCTCAGCTGCATCGATGTATTCTGCTTCTATTGTTGAATCAGCAACAGTCTCTTGCTTGGAAGATTTCCAGCTTACTGCTCCATTGTTCAAATAAAATATGTACCCGGATTGCGACTTACAGTCGTCTTTATCGGTTTGGAAACTTGCATCGGTAAACCCAGTTACCTCTAGTTCTCCATCTCCATAGATTAAGAAAGCATCCTTAGTTCGTCTAAGATACTTAAGGATGTTCTTAACCGCAACCCAGTGACCATCACCTAGATCGGCCTGATAGCGACTACACATGCTCAAAGCATACGAGATATCAGGTCGCATACATATATGGCATACATGATCAATCCGACTGCAGAAGCGAATGGGATCCGACTCATGTTGTCTCTCTCATCTTGAGTTATAGGACACATGTCCTTAGATAGAGTGACACCATGTGACACTGGCAACAGTCCCCTCTTAGACTGATCCATGTTGAATCTCTTCAACACTTTATCAATGTACGTGCTCTAGGAGAGTCCAAGCAGCTTTATAGATCTATCCCGGTAGATCTTTATTCCCAGAATAAAGGCTACTTCTCCCATATCTTTCATAGAGAATTTTAATGAAAGTCAAGCTTTCACCGATTATAGCATGTGAATGTCATTGCCAATAAGAAATACACTACGTAAAGGACAATGAATGTCAGTGCGCTCCCACTAATCTTCTTATATACACAAGGATCATCCTCATTTTGAACGAAATCATATTCTTTTATGATCTCGTCAAAACGTTGGTTCCAAGAAAGCGATGTTTGCTTCAATCCATAAATGGATTGATTTAACTTACAAACCTTGTTTGCATGTTTTGGTACGACAAAACCGTCAGACTGTTGCATATAAACATTCTCCAAAAGGTTTTCGTTAAGGAAAGCAGTTTTGACGTCCATCTGCCATATTTCATAATCGAAATATGCAGCAATAGCAAGCATTATCCGAATGGATTTAATCATGGCAACAGGTGAAAAATTTTCATTGTAATCGACACCATATCATTGATGATATCCTTTTGCTATAAGCCTAGATTTGTACGTTTGTATGTTGTCATCCATGTCAGTCTTCTTCTTGAAGACCCATTTACAACCAATAGGCTTTACGCCTTCTGGTGCATCAACCAGTGTCCAAACTTGGTTGGTGTACATGGAATCCATTTCGGACTTCATGGCTTCTTTCCATAAAGCGGAGTCGATATCTTGTATCGCTTCCTTATACGTAGCCGGCTCATTATCCTCAATAAGATTAATATCTACGTGAGGTGAGATCAGAAACACATACCTCTCAGGTTGTTTTCTGACTCTCTCCGACCTACGCGGTTCTTGTGTATTAGAATATTGTGGTACAGTTTCATTCCTGATGAACTGTTCGTGTTCCGTTTGGGAATCGGTGCCAGAAACAGTATCACTCTAATTTTCATCAAGTTCTACTTTCCTCCCACTTACCACTACATTTAGGAATTCATTTTCGAGGAAAACCGCATGTAGAGCAACAAATACCTTGTTCTCTTATGGGTGGCAGAAGTAATATCCTTTGGTTTTCCTAGGATAACCTACAAATAGGCACTTATCTAATTTGGGTTCTAGTTTGGTACCATCCAAACGTTTAACGTATGCCTAGCATCCCCAAATCTTCAGGAATAAGAAACTCGGTTTCTTTCCTGTCCATATTTCATAAGGAGTCTGTTGAACAGACTTTGACAGAACCTAATTCAAAATAAGTATGGCACTGTTCAATGCATATCCCCAGAAGGAAATTGGTAGCTCAGTGCGACTCATCATAGACCCTACAATGTCCAACAAAGTTCGGTTTCTCCGTTCGGACACACTGTTTAATTGAGGTGTTCCGAGAGGAGTCCACTGTGAAAGAATACCATACTCTTTCAAGTAATCAAGAAACTCATTGCTCAAGTATTCTCCACCACGGTCCGACCGTAATGTTTTAATACTTTTATCGGTCTGTTTTTCTACTTCGTGTCGAAACTCTTTGAATTTCTCAAAGGTTTCCGACTTGTGTCTCATAAGATACACATAACCATAACGCGATGCATCATCCGTAAAGGTTACGAAGTATTCAAATCCATCTCTAGCCTGGCTAGACATGGGCCCACATACGTCACTATGAACAAAGGCTAACAGTTCGGTGGCACGTGCACCTTTACCGCTAAAAGGTGTTTTAGGCATTTTTCCTAATAAACAAGATTTGCAGACGTCATATGAATTTGGATCAAATCCGTCCAAGTATCCACTCTTTGAAAGTGTGGATATACGAGTCTTGTTAATGTGTCACAGACGACAATGCCACATATAAGTTTCATCTTTGTTACTTAATTTAAGCCTTTTGTTTGTCATGTTATATGTTTGAGATTGATTTATATTCAAAATATAAAGACTGTTATTCACATCAGCACTGCATATCTCAAAATCATTTTTATAAACAAAACACCCGATGTTTCTGAATATAAAAGTGTACCCACATTGGGTTAAGCAAAATACAGATATAATATTTCTAGTCAAACTAGGTACATAATAGCAGTTTGATAAATTAAGTACATGCCCCGAGGGCAGTTCCAAAATGTAAGTCCCAACAGCCAAAACGGTGACTCTAGTCCCATTTCCAACTCGGAGGTCAATCTCTCTCTGAAGCCAGTCTCCTGCTAATCTGCAGATCCTGCACATCAGTACATATATGAGTACCACAACCAGAATCAAAAATCCAATTTTTATAACTAGAAGTAAACATGTTTATTTCTATAACAAACATACCTGAAGCCGGAGCTTTACCCGCCTTCACTTCCTTCATGTGCGCCTTGTACTCACGGCAGTCACGCTTCCAGTGACCCCGTTTGCCACACTGCAGGCAGACATCTTGGGATTTATCATTTGCCTTCCCAGAAGACTTTGATGATTTGGCCTTGCCCTTTCTCTTCTTCTTCACGCCTCCAGTAGCCTTTGGCCAAGCCTTGGCAGACTGAGATGTCGAAGAGAAGTGCGCCTCGCGCTTTTTTCCATTTAAAAGTTCTTTTTCTGCTTCTCGCAGCATTGCCATCAACTTTCCAAGAGTATGATCTTGGTTCATCATATTGTAGTTCATGATGAACCCGCTCCAACTGTCAGGAAGAGACTGCAAGTTCAAATCTATAGAAGTCTCAGCCTCAAAGGTTATGCCTAGCTGACCCAGCTGTTCGATGTCAGCAATCATCTGTGACACATGGTGCTCGACAGATGTACCCTCTGACATTCGAGAACGAAAGAGCTTCTTCTGAAATTCATACCTTTGCGATCTAAGGTTAGATCGGTGAATGTCCTTCAATTTTGCCATCATAGTATAGGGATCCAATCCCTTGTTCTGGTGACGAAATTGAGGGGTCATTGCAGCGAGCATGACAAATTGAGCAGTTGAGTTGTCATCGCTATGAGTCTTCCAAAGCTCAAGCTCAAGCGGTTGCTCAATTTCGGGCTTAGGTCCGAGAGGTCTCTCTATCGTATAGAGCATCTTCTCGGCCCCCAGGACAATCCTGAGGTTCATATCCCAGTCAGGAAAGTTCACACCATTAAAGACATTTTCGCCCATGATAATGTCTCTAACGTTGATCTTTCTGGCCATCTTAATTGCAATAGTCTAACTATTCTATTAACGATTTTAGGTACATTCCAACTGTTACAATAAAATAATAAAATATTAGTCCAACTAATAAATATATAAAATGACGAAAATAATTTGAAAGCGCGTATTTGACAAGTATTTGAACGAAATTGCAAATTCAATACTGGCCTCCCACTATTTTTCGGCGAGCCTCTAACCCTCTGTTTAGTACTCAGGAAACCTAGTTTCCTAGTGGGTTAGGATCCCGTTAAATAACACACAACCTTGACTTTGGCCAACAAGCTGTATGATATTTAACTAGGTAGATCTCTAAGATCAATTGGATCTCATCCAATTCCTAGATACGGTAGGTGGACCTCAAAGTTCGAAACATATATACAATATATATGCCAATATATCCAATATATTTCCTAACCTTTTCCTCTGAATCAACTAAGCCTTGGTTTTGGCTCAACAAGCTTAATGATTCCAGTCAAGTGGGACCCATTGATAGTGGGAAAGCTTCGTAATCCACGTCGATGAACAAGAAGTGACCTTGACTTTGGCCAACAAGTCACAACTTGCCCAAGACATACGATATGGAACAAAGCTTTCGTGGTTCAAACACATCCGCGATGGACATTGATCTTGACTTTGGCCAACAAACCAATGCCAATCTTGGATCTTGAGAGAGAACCACTCAATGTAAGGAATTCACTTAATATTAATTTGAGGGTTTTTTGCGTAAATTGGCAACCAATTTATTATCTTTGATTAGGTCTCATCATACACCCTTAAACATGCATTCTAAAAGCATAATAAGGCGCGAAATAAATAATAACGATATGCGAATGGATATTCAACAAATTGTTCTTAGAATAAATCTCTCAATTTCCTCTCACTGGCTAGCACTATACTTACTTCTACCCAATTACATAATACAATAAAGAAACCTCATTTACATTGATGGGAATTTGTGAGAAGAGAATCACAAAGAGTCAAAAGATATAAGGCTGGACACGCAGGTCCAATTTAATAAATTCTAAATTTATTACAACAATTTTCAAAATTGCCCTCACCCTTCTAATATCCATCCGATATACATTATTCATACAATGCATCTATGTATTCACACAAAGCATGTTATTCAATCAATCTAATCCAATTAATTAATCTTTGAATTAATGATCATCCAATGTTCAAACAACGATTTGATTTGCGCGAGTCCAACTCGTTTAAGAATAAGTACTCAAAGTGCGTATTCTTGAATTATATCGAACTACAATATTAAATCCAATTTAATTCGTATTCAATACTAATTCTAATTTAATATATTTGTGCCTTTTAGACTTAGATTCTAAATCCAATCTAAATGGGTCTCAAAGGCCCAATTAACATCCAATGTCAATTTAATTAAAGTCCAATGAGCTTTTAATTAATTCTTAAGGCATGGACTTTGGCAACCAAAGCCCAATAAGGAATCACCCTATTTGCCATAAAATTAATTTTGGCCCATTAGGCCCAATTAAATATTTAAAGGCCCAATTATTATACTTGGAGTTTATGGAATGGTTTTAGGCCCAATTTGGATCCAATCCAATTGTCCTAAACCAACTAGGCCAAACCAAGCCCATTAAGCCCAAATGTAATAATATTAGCCCAATTCAAAATCAAAGACTAATTTATTTAATTACAATATTCCAAATATCACAATTATTTTAATTAAAGTGTATTAGCCACAATTAACTAGTTAAATTAACATTTCCAAAACACAAATTTATCTAATTAATCATGCTTTAACATATTCAATTCATTGAAGCAAAATCAATCTCATACATGCTTCCTCAAGTCACGGCAATCATGTATTTTTTATATCCAATTTTGATTTCAATCCAATTAAATCACAAATCAATATACTCATGCATTTAAACACATCCAATGGTCTAAAACCAAAAATCACAATGAGCATCTAGGGTTCTAAGTTTCGACCATGCTAATCAAATTAGGGAAAATTAATCTAATCATTTTTTCTCAAAATTAATCATGCATAACTCTAAGTTATCATAATCTAAGCATAACCAAACAACTAATTTGAAGAAATCATGCTCAAATCACAAAAACCCAAAATTAAAATATATAAACCTTAAGTTCATTTCATGCTTAGAATTGGCTCTGATACCATTGTTGGGTTCCTAGAACATGCCAATGATCTTCTAAGCATAAAATTGTGTGAATAATCAAGGTAAGTTTGCAGAAAAATACTTACAATGATCGGCTAAGTGGATGTAGAGATTACAAAAATTTATCCTTTGAGAAGAGCTCCAAGCCTTCCTTTGAATTCCAAACTCTAGGGTAAGTGTCCCTATCAACTTTGTAGAATCCTTTGTTGTGCTAGCAATCAAGATTTTTGAAGCAAAAATCAATTACCATGAACCCTAGGCTCACGGCAATAGAGATCAAGAGAGGGGGAGAGGATTCGGCAATCACAAAGAGAGGGAGAGAGTGTTACTTGTTTTTGATTTTCCAAAAATCAATTTACCATATACCAAATATCCAAAGTTGGTAAAAGTCTTTCACACATCAATTAAAATAAAGCTTGTGTGATTTACAAGCTAACAACAACTACCAACTTCTATCAACCAAAAGCTAAATAAAGTTGACTAGTGATGTGACTAGGTGGGCCCCACTTTAAATTAAAAATTCGAGTGGGCCCGTTAAACACATTTTGGACTCGGGTTCGTTAATTCCGAATTAATGAATTTTCCGTCGCGACATAATTAAATATTAAAGTCGCTTACGAATTAATTCTAAATTAATTCGTAAGCTCGAATTAAAATCCAATTTTAATTCCGCATTGAAATCTAATTTCAATTAATATATCGAATATATTATTTAATCGATTAATTCCAAATTAATCGTTCTCTCTCTTTTAATCGAATTTTATCCCAGATAAATTCTTGCCGCAATTAATCCTAAATTAATTTTCTCTTTCTCATAATTAATTCTAAATTAATTCTGTTTGAGTCAAACATCATCGGTGAATCTTTGGGAAGCGACCCATGAGATCCATGGATATGTTGGCAGTAAATCTGGTCATCGAACTATCCGAATTCATGCGTACCCGGTACCACATTCTTACCGATTTACAAGACATGGTTGACTTCTAGCAAAGCATCGTGCCTACTCGATTCTCCAAAAATATTCTTTTAAGGAATACATAATCTATAACAGGCGTAGTATATTTAGTATTACGTATTACGATCCAATATCGGATGTCACATGTTAGGCCTGAGGCTGGAATTGTGTCTGTCCGTACGAAGCATATATCGGGTCACTAGAAACTAGTCTCTTTAATCGGATAATCCTGACCTTGTCATATTATCTCGATAGTTGCAACATAATATAGTACCAGTTCTGTATCCATGCGTGATCATCATCTCCATATGACTGAAGTGGTACTTCCATCTTGACATCACACCCAATACACTACGATTCTCAATAAACCCAGAAGAAGCGTACACAGAACCTGTTAAAGCCCTGTACGATCAAAACCAAAGCGTACTGATTGTCGCAAGTATTAGCGATGCAAGTCTCAGGTTAAGACCAAATACACCTACCCTGATTCGGATTCCCATAGACACATAGTCATACTACCAATGGGATTCCGAGGGGTCTATCCAGAGCGAAGCTGTTTCCGTACCATCGGTAAACATAACCTCATATTACACTTGCATGAGTATTCAATACCCAAATATATGAGAACTATGCCGTTACGATTCCATAACGCGCACATGTACTAGCATATTCCGCATTATCGATGTCCAGTCTCGATAATATTACGACTATGGATATTTAATGATTAAACCTTTTATGGATTGATAATGTCTCATATCTTATAATCCGGAACTAATCATAAGGACTTTTATCATTTATATATTCAAGTAATCTAATTACAAAATGATAACATAGCAATTTCTTTTGTCACATAGTTAATTTGTACAAAAACTACAATGTCTTTTACAAATAGTGATGTTATGGGTCATAATTGTCCAACAAGGGGTGGCAAAACAAATCAACGAATCGAATTCGTGACGAATTCTAAACGAATCGAATTGTAATGCACTAAATTCGAATTCGATTTGTTTATTAAACAAATCCTGATATTATGATTCAGATTCGATTCGTTTAATACACGAATATTCGTATTCGATTCGTTTATTCGTTTACATAAATCAAATGAATCGAATCGAATTTATTATTCGTTTACTATTCGCATCCGATTCGTTTACTATTTGCATATGATTCGTTTATTATTCGCTTCCGATTCGTTTATTATTCGAATATTTATATTCGTTTAATAATCGAATATTCGTATTCGATACGTTTAATCAAAATAAAATACAAAATCTAAGCATAATAAATTGCATAATAACACTTAAAATCTTAAAATCCTTACAACAAGTTCCAAATTTCAAATTACAAATCAATTGCATAATAACACTTAAAATCTTCAAAACACATTTTGACCAAAATCTCGAATACAAGTTGCGACGATAAAGACAAACTTCTTTATCATTATCATCCGGGATGAAAATCCTGCAAATAAAATAAAATAATATTATTTAGTTATTTTTTTTAAAAAAAAAATATTTTTGAAAAAGAATTAAGAGAAAGAATTTTACCGTAAGAGGCAGAACTTTATAGACTCATTCGTTGAAGTAACCTATCTGAACAGAGTTGAAGTAACCTATCTGAACAGACCAAATAATAAATTGTTGGACTGGTTCTTTAATCCAATAAATCGATGCACTCAGAGCTGCTCAAATACAGGCATCAGTAGAAGGTATGAACTTCAACTTAAAAGAGGCAGAACTTTATAGACTCATTCGTTTACTTTATGACTTGTTTGTGCGCACAACAAATATTCAAAAATCCACGATCAAATCCTGAACATATAAAAGTACCTTCTAATAAAGAAAAATATTTTGAAAGGAGATGAAATCCAGATATGAAAAAAAAAATATAGAAGCAGAAAGAGTACTCAAAGTGAAAACTAAGAAAGTTATAAACAAATGCCAGAAGCTAATTATTTAAGGCAGATCATGGATGCAAAAAGTCAAACAAAATATATGGCTTCAAATAATTCAGCAAACGAAACAGTCCATTTTCAAGACCAGTTCTTTTTTTTTTTTTAGAGAGATTTAGGTTTGGAAATTTTAATTCATTTGATGAAGAACAGAAGGAGGAGAGTGAAGGGTCGGCGGCTGTGTGTTTTAAATTTGATGAATGAAGATTTTGTTTTAAGTTTAATTTTTATTATATACTTAAATTTTAGGTTAAAATAGTTAATTACTAAAATAACCTTCGTGTTAAAACTTATATTAAAAAAAATTAAGGGTAAATTTATAATTTCATTAAACGGATATTAAACGGATTCGATTCAGATTCGATTCGTTTATGATTCGTTTAATAAACGAATTCTAAACGAATAAACGAATTGACAAGCTCAAATTCGGATTCGATTCATTTAATAAATGAATCGAACCGAATTGACCCATTTATTAAATGAATCCATTTTTTCAAACCCATATTCGCTTTAAAGCGAATCGAATCGAACGGATAAACGAATCCTAACCCAAATTGCCACCCCTACTTGAAGTAAACCAAGAGTTTCCAACAATCAATTTGTTGATGGTGTTTTTTAGGCACTATAATATTTAAGCAGCACAACAGGGGTAAAATGGTAACTCTCTTCTTGATCGAGATCATTAATACCGACCCGACCACATGAGTTAGGGGCCGAGCACTTATGATCTGTAACCCGACCACATAAGATCGGATGACCGGGCATTATCAGATCGACAACAGCATTCTCAGCTCAAATGACCATTATGACCGACCTCATGAAGACCGAGCATATGGCGAGGCTTGCTCCGGAAGATGACACCCTATTCTTGCGGATAAGACGACAAGTTATCATATTTTCATGGGGAAAACTGGTGAGTCAGAGTCCTAGTAGGATAAAGGAAGTGAAGGTAGTTTTGACTAGGAATCCTTATGGGAAAAGAAAATTGTTTCAACTAGGAAATTCTTGTATGAGAAGGAATCTGATTTCTACACTATTATAAATAGGGGGTAACAAGTTGAAAGTTGAGAGATCATTGAGATTATTGAGAGCATTGAGAGGGGAGATCAGAATCAAGATCAAAATCATTACCATCAGACTTGTAAAAAACAAGAAGCAAAGCTGAGAAGCGCGTTTGAGTAATAAAAGTATCATCATTTTTGTGCCCGTGGACGTAGGTCAGACCAAGATCCGCCGAACCACGTTAAATCTCCTTGTCGATTGGCGTATTATTTGTCTTTTGCTAAGTTTTCTTTTGGTCCCCCATAACCAAACAAATTCACTATTGATGGAGGATTGTCTCGGGAGTAATACTCTCATATTGCCCTGAGACCAAAATCAGCCGTCAACAGTTGGCGCCGTCTGTGTGGAACTCAACAAAAAATAGCTCGCGTAGTAAGACGATGGCAGAAGATGGAAATCACCGATCGTCAGGGATTTCACCAGATAGTTCGGGAAATCTAGGATAAAGGTCTGTTAGCCGAGCCTAATTTGAGGAGGTTCCCGATTGAGGAGGGAAATAGTAGGGCATACTGTATCTACCATAACGTAAGGGGACATGCCACGAATGGGTGCAAAGAACTGCGGGAACAGGTGGAAGACTTGGTGAAAGAAGGCTATCTCAGTGTGTACATAGACCATTCGGTTTTTTAGGTCGACCAAGTTGATAGCGGAAGTCATCCGGTCGGATGCGTGGAATGCTGAGATGCAGAGAGGATGTATTAAGAAGAGCCTTGCTTGTAGTGACCCTTGTAGAGTTGCAAGAAAGGCAACAGATCCCAAAAAGGTGAGTAAAACATCTTCTGACTTAGGTTGACATTTGATTATGCTTGTTTGTTATGGCTCACACAATGGTTTTGATATTTATTTTACGGCTCGGGTCTGCTCCTGTACCACCGAGATCGATGTCTCTTTCCGGCTCGGGTCTGCTCTTGTACCGCCGAGACCGATGTTTCTTTCCGGCTCGGGTCTACTTTTGTACCGCCGAGACCGATGTCTCTTTCCGGCTCGGGTCTGCTCTTGTACCGCCGAGATCGATGTTTGTTACTGCTTGGGGTCGGGTTACGTCCCACCGAGTCATGCTTATTGGCCTGAGGACGGAACATTCCCCCAGAACCAAATATCTCTCAAGCTCAGGGTCCTCAGAATATTCAGGGACATATTCGATGCATATGATCCGTGAGAAGCATAGCACAGGGATGGATGATACCCCCGTGGCGATTGCTTGCTCCAGTTTTACCGAACATAAGGAGGAATATGCCCTTAATGTTTTGAACGCTCTTTGATCCTCACTTACCCGATGTAATGGATCCGTGAGAAAGCATAGCACGGGGAATGATGATGCCCCCGTGACGATTTCTAGCTCCAGTGATATCGGACCTAAGGAGGAATGTGCCCTTAGTATCCCAGACACTCTTTGATCCATTCATCATTTGGATTCAAGAGAGGCGCAGCACGGGGAGGCGTTGTGCCCCTGTGGCGTGTGCCTGCTCCAGCGTGGTAAGGAGGAGCCCTCGCACAAATACACAGGCTCCACAATGACCTGACGTATAGAGGATGTGCCCTTACCATTTTAAACGCTCTCTGATCCAAATCCTGGTTCGCCGAGACACTGAATTGAAAGATTCAGAATTGTGTTTTGGAGGCCTCGGATATGACGCTGTTTTGAGGCATCCGTGCTGTTGTTTACATTTGTAAAAAGTTTTTTTTTTTTTGGGACAAGTGCTGAGTCACCTCCACCTTTTTGATCTTATTTTCCAAAGTTTTGTTTTTGTTTTTTCGCCGGTCTGGCAAAGAGGACGCCCGTGCCAGATTGGGTAGGACTGCATAGGTTGATTCACTTCCCTCCTATGCAAATCCCAAAGATTACTCGGCTCGGGGCTGGATTTCATTCCGCCGAGGCCACTCGGTTGTCTGGTTCGGGGCTGGATTTCGTTCCGCCGAGGCCGCTTGGTCACTCGACTCGGGGCTGGATTTCATTCTGCCGAGACCTCAGTGTACCATTGGCTCGGGGTCGGGTTACGTCCCACCGAGTCAGCACTTTTGGACTGGGGAGGCGTCATTCCCCCAGATCCAAATGCCTTTTTTAGCTCAGGGTCGCGTTACGTCCCACCGAGTCAAACCCTCCGGACTGGGGTCGGGACATCCCCCCAGGACCAAGTGTTTTTCTCAGCTCGGGGTCGGGGTACGTCCCACCGAGTCAGCCCTTCGGACTGGGGACATAACATTCCCCCAGGTCCAAGTGCCTCTCTTCACTCGGGGTCGGGTTACGTCCCACCGAGTCTACCTCTTTGGATTGGGGACGTAACATTCCCCCAGGTCCAAGATCCTTTCTCAGCTCGGGGTCGGGGTACGTCCCACCGAGTCAGCCCTTCGGACTGGGGACGTAACATTCCCTCAGGTCCAAGTGCCTCTCTTTATTCGGGATCGGGTTACGTCCCACCGAATCAGCCCTTCGGACTGGAGACGTAACATTCCCCCAGGTCCAAGTGCCTCTCTTCATTCGGGGTCGGGTTGCGTCCCACCGAGTCAGTCCTTCGGACTGGGGACGTAACATTCCCCCAGGTCCAAGCATCTCTCACAGCTCGAGACAGGATCACATGCCACCGAGCACATCATCGTTAGCTCAGAGGTAAAATTTTCTCCTCACAATCGAGATTGGATCAGTCAGGGGTCAGAACCTCTAAATCTCTGGTACATATATTACGGAGGATGAGTCATTTTTAGTTTGGACAACAAGAGGAACTTCATCTCCTGATGGAGCGACCCAAGTAAGCAATTTGCTTTGAGGTGGAGAATCGTTCTGAATAGGGTCAGCATCTCCAATAACCGAGGATATGAAGATAGAAACAGAAGACTTAGTTGATGGCGAAGGTAATTTCTCTGTGATTTCTGGAACGACCACCAGCAAGGCGATCAGCACACCATCTTTTTTTATAGTTCCCGGCATCAACTCGCAAACTCGTTGTTACCGAGAACTATGGGACATATGTTGATGGTGTTTTTTAGGCACTATGATATTTAAGCAGCACAACAGGGGTAAAAGGGTAACTCCCTTCTTGATCGAGATCATTAATACCGACCCGACCACATAAGTTAGGGGCCGAGCACTTATGATCTGTAACCCAACCACATAAGATCGGATGACCGGGCATTATCAGATCGACAACAGCATTCTCAGCTCAAATGACCATTATGACCGACCTCATGAAGACCGAGCATATGGCGAGGCTTGCTCCGGAAGATGACACCCTATTCTTGCGGATAAGACGACAAGTTATCATATTTTCATGGGGAAAACTGGTGAGTCAGAGTCCTAGTAGGATAAATGAAGTGAATGTAGTTTTGACTAGGAATCCTTATGGGAAAAGAAAATTGTTTCAACTAGGAAATTCTTGTAGGAGAAGGAATCTAATTTCTACACTATTATAAATATGGGGTAACAAGTTGAAAGTTGAGAGATCATTGAGATTATTGAAAGCATTGAGAGGGGAGATCAGAATCAAGATCAAAATCATTACCATCAGACTTGTAAAAAACAAGAAGCAAAGCTGAGAAGCGCGTTTGAGTAATAAAAGTATCACCATTTTTGTGCCCGTGGACGTAGGTCGGACCAAGATCCGCCGAACCACGTTAAATCTCCTTGTCGATTGGCGTATTATTTGTCTTTTGCTAAGTTTTCTTTTGGTCCCCCATAACCAAACAAATTCACTATTGATGGAGGATTGTCTCGGGAGTAATATTCCCATATTGCCCTGAGACCAAAATCAGCCGTCAACACAATTAAATCAAGAAATTCAAGGGTTTTCAAATGATCCATTAATTAAGAAATTAATCAAATGATAAAATCTAAGGATGGTAAAAAAGTTTGGGTTCGGTTCGGTTCGGTCCGGCCTGGGCCAGGCTTTAGAATTAAAGACCTGGCATGGGTCCGGTTCGACCCGGCTTAAGAAAAAAAAAAAAAATATATATATATATATATTTATATAATAAATTATATATAAATATTTATATGAAAAATTATATATATAATTTTTTTGTATTAAAAAAGGGCAGGATAAAGCCCGACCCAAACTTGAATATTACTTAAGCCCGAACCCGGCACAACACATTACCACTCCTACTACAATCCCAAATTTTTTTAAAAAAATATTGAAAACAGTTAAATTATCTGATCCGAAAAATTGGTCAAACTCTTGCATACTCCCGCCTTTAAAAAAAAAAATGCACATGACCGGGCAACAAGTCCTAATCGCTAAACCTAGCAACTTCAGTTTCAGTTGGTGTAAACCTCGTCTTCCCCGCAACAAAACAAAAGAAATGTTAATGAGTGCAGTGTATGGTGGAATCCGTGCATGTACCCTGCGGATAAAAGAGAAGCCCTTTCTCCGACTACTCCCTCGGCACCGGCGTCTCTTTGCCACGTCATGTTCGGTTTCAACCAAGAAAGAGAAGGTTATTGTGATATCTGGGCCCACTGGAGCCGGGAAGAGCCGGCTGGCTTTGGAACTCGCTAAGCGTCTCAATGGTGAAATCATCAGCGCTGACTCTGTCCAGGTCACCTACTTAATATATCATTTTCACTAAAATTCTAGTTTATGAAGTGGGAAAAGTTCTGTTTGATTGATTGGGTTTTTGCGCCTTTGTTGTATTTTATGGTTTTAACTGGCAAGAGTTTAAAAACAGAGGGGGAAAAAGTGGGTAAAGCGTTTCTATTTTTCTTTTTGTAAATTGAGATACTTTCTTGTAAAGTGACTCAGGTGAGGCAATTAGGTGAAGTGGGTTAATTTTAATTGAGTTGAGAAATTTTTGTTTTGTGGTCTTTCATAAAGAGTATTCAATTAATTTATCCTGAAGAAGAAATAAGAAATCTTCAGTTGTAAATTTCCTTCTTCTTTTTTGGCCTTTTCTTTTTACCCCATCCCATCATTTTAAATTATTATGAACTATTTTTGTTGGGTTCAATATAAACTAATTCATTGTTTGAAACTTTGAAGAATGGATAGTTTCTTCTTTGATGTGTCGGAGCCATGGTTGACATAAATCACAATGTTTTTTAAATACTGCCTGTTCGAATGGATTGTATGTTGCCTTGTGCTCAATAGGTTTCACTCACATCATCTTATGTACTAATAGGACCCTTCTTTTTCATTGGTTATGATGATTATTGGAATCTCTCTGAAAGTGGGTTTGATTGATTTTTTTTTCCTGGTTTTTGCAGGTTTATCGAGGTCTTGATATTGGGTCCGCAAAGCCTTCTTATAGTGATAGAAAGGTGCCTTATTGAGATACCAAATGCTTAATGCCTTCTTTTACAATAGTTGTCTCTGAAGAACATTATGAGTTGCCATGTTCTGTATTGATGTAATACTTCATTCATTTATGAGTAAAAGGATAGTTCTTCAAAGACATGAGAGACATTAATCATGAGATTAAGTTTTAAGACACTTGTGAAAGGTATTGCTCACTCATAATCACACTCATATCATGGTGGTAATCATTTAGAATTTAGTTTTTTATACTTCAAGTCTCAAGCTTATATTTTATCTGCTTTGATATGATTGAGACATAGCCCTATCTATTGTGAGATCATTTTATTAGTGTTATAGATTCTACTTTTTCAGGGCAGCATTTTCTTTCAGGGACAATTAGCCTCTCTAAGGATACGTATCCTTTATGTCTCACATGTTGGTATAATATCAAAATTTATTGAACCTTATGTGTGATTTGCTACTGAATTTTCTAGAATAAATCAATAGTACTTCAAACCAAATGGCACATATCATTTGCTATCGTATTAGTGACTAAATCATTGTCATATTATTGTATTCCATCTGCCTCTGGGCACTATTATTATTCTGGTCTGATGTATTTTTGACCTGGAAAAATGTGATATATTATCAAGCTTGCTTGGCCTTGTGTTTTATTGTTTTGGTCTTCATCAAGTTCTCTTCCACTAGTGCTTCTTGTTTTAGAGTTGTAACAATCTCAATTTACTATTTGTTTTCAGGAAGTGCCTCATCATCTGATTGACATATTGCATCCATCTGAAGGTATGTTTCTTGTGGGCCAAGGCCAACTGCTGTCAATGAAGGATCTTAAACTTGTATTAGGATTCAATGATGGTTCAATTGGTTTAAGTTGAAATATCTGTTCTCCCAAGACTCCCATTTAACATATGTATCATTTTTTCTTCTCTCAGACTATTCTGTTGGAAAATTTTTTGAGGATGGCAGGCAAGCGACAAAAGATATTCTTAATAATGGCCGTGTTCCGATTGTTACGGGTGGGACTGGATTGTACTTGCGATGGTATGTTTACACATCCTAGAATGTAGGTGAGCGTTGTTGATATGTCCTTTTACTCTTTGATGGAACTTAAGTGCTGACATGCACGGGATTTCTCTTGAAATCTGACTTCTGTCAACTAATGCCACTGGGATGAAAGTTTTCATGATCTTTGTTGATCTTGAACTAATTTAAATAGCATGTCGAAAGTGAATAGAAATCATATGTGTGTGTCTCATTTAATAATGTGGGAGTGTTAACACCACAAGGGAGGGGTATTTTGTCCATTTAAATTTTCTCTGCCAGACATCATCTCCTGCTGTGACTGTGATAATGTGTTGACTTACTGAAAATAACTTTTATTTACACGTGTTCACTGTTGTGCTTTTATCGATAATATTAGGTTTGTATATGGAAAGCCAGATGTCCCAAAGGCCTCCCCAGAGATTGCCGCTGAAGCAAATTCAGAGCTTGCAGATCTACAAAGAAATGGAGATTGGGATGCTGCTGTGCAGTTTGTAGTCAAAGCAGGTGATCCAAAGGCCCAGTCTTTGGCTGCCAATGATTGGTACCGTTTACGGCGCAGCCTTGAGATAATCAAGGTTGTTTATGATGTTCTTAGCTATGCGTATGTGAACTAGCATTTAGGTGCCCCTTCCCTATCCACCTCACTCTCTTTGTAAACACAAATCATACAAGCTACATCTTGAATGTGAATTTTGATTATTAAATGGTATTTTTCATGGGCGTTGTTTGCTAACAAAAGCATGAGGACATGAGCTGCATCATGCATGTGAGTTTCTATTGTGAGTGACATTTTTATGAGCATAGTTTATTGATTATAATATATGCTTAGAATTGTAATCCTTATTCTTTATCCATTGTTTCCATTTCTCTAAGTTGAATCCCATAAGAAGATGTTTGTTGAAACATATTTCTTACAGAAATAAAAATATGATAACTGAACTGTATTTGAGTTTATCAAGTTGCCGATCATTGATATTTCTTTTTCCATGGCAGTCCACTGGTTCTCCTCCATCCGCTTTCCAGATACCGTATGATTCTTTCCGGGAACATTCTGATTTAAGTGAAGCAGACCATTCTCCTGAGACGAACTCTTCTGCCAGTGTGCCTGACCAAATTGCAAAGGATTTGGATTACGAGTTCATGTGCTTTTTCCTTTCAAGCGACAGACTTGATCTTTACAGATCGATTGATTTACGCTGTGAGGACATGCTGTCAGGTAGTTTATGCTACGATACATAACTCAACGATGTGTATCTTTTTTTTTTGGCTTGGTACATGGATACAACAGTTTTGCACAGAGCAGACTATTAGAGCATTGTGACCGCTAATCATTAGTAACTTAATCCCGTGACTAGTAATTTGCATGTAGCTGCTTTCTTCCTCTAACTCCTATCTGATTGGTTCTTGGATCTTTATTTCTTTTACTTTTTTATTTGATTATCTATAATTTATGTTGGAAAGCAAGTTAGAATGGTACGAGGGGAGTGATTTTCTGATTCTTTTTTCTGATGTTTTGTTCCAACTGTAGGAAGCGATGGGATTTTGTCCGAGGCCAGATGGCTTCTTGATATGGGACTTCTTCCTAATTCAAACTCTGCAACGCGAGCAATTGGTTATAGACAAGTATACCACTGATATATAATATCATACATTCTTGCCATATGTACTGGTTATAATTTATAAAAGAAAAGGATGCTAATTTATTTTGTTTTTGTGGTTAAAATACTAATTCTTTTTGTTATTATTTTTCCTTTTCATGTATCCAATTCAATTACCTTTTTAACTATGATTGTTTATTTGATATTTCATTACATCTTTTAGGTAGTTTTATTTGAATATATATATATATATATATATTGCATGTATATATATATTGCATGTGTTGTGGATTTTTATTTTATTTTTTGTGGTTGCTTATTTGTTATGGTTCTCAAGCCAAGCCCTAAATATCTCTGTTTCATCCTCTTTGTTCAGCACTTATTTTATCAGTTTAAACCATTTGCAAAAGTTAAGCATTCAGATTAATGTTGTATTGCTTATACCAGTAATTATCTTTCATTTTGTTTCAATGCACAATTTTCTGCTAACTTTGCCTTGTTTAAATTTTTTTGCCATTAATTTTGCCTAGTTTTGTTTATATTTGGCATATTGGTTTGTGTTTAACATTTTAGCTAAAGAAGTTAACGTACATCTAATTTCAGGCCATGGAATACCTCTTAAGGTGTAGGCAGCAAGCGGGTACAAGTTCCACTGGAGAATTTTATGCTTTTTTGTCAGAATTTCAGAAAGCATCTAGGTAATACATTTCCACCATATGATCGGATTTATTTTGTTTATTAATGATGTTTTCAAGCAATATGCCAATAAATACAATTCCAACAATCATTAATTTTTTCTGCAGAAATTTTGCAAAAAGGCAAATGACATGGTTCCGTAATGAACGTATTTATCACTGGCTTAATGCTACTAGACCCCTGGTATGTTGCTGCTAAATTTCTTTAGGTTGGTGATTAGCATCTGGATAGATTACTTTCTTCACCTTCAATTGATGAAATGCTCTCATCAGCTTGTTCTTTTAGCTCCCCTGTCATGAATGTTCTAAACATTTTAACTTTATATAGGTTGAAATATTATTTTTCCCCTTCTGCTAATTTCTGCAAAGGACGACTCTTGCAGGAAAATGTGCGCGATTTCATCATTAATGCATACCATGATTCAAATGGAACTGTGGTCGTGCCTGATTATCTTCAAATGAAGAAAGATATATCTAGCCGTCATGAAGCATCTGTAATTAAGTCATACCGGACCATAAACAGGTACGAATATTAAGGATTGGTCATTTTATTACTCATTACTTGTGCTAATTATTTTTCTTTTCCGATGTGAAGGTGCTTTATCAGCCGCGGAGATTGCTCTGATATTCTAGACTGGATAAAGAGAACTCAAAGTCAAGGGTAATGCTATATAACGTCACTTCTTTGACTTGGGTCCATACTGTGACTGCAGAATTGAAACATCTCGTAGAATAACTTTTAAGGTTCTTTGAAAGGCAGTCTTATGAGCGTTCTTATTACATGTTTAAATTCTTAATGAGCTTTGAGCATTTTATGTTCCGAGCGAGAACCCACCTTGGTTTGTGTTGCAGTGAACAAACTGTTCCACTGATGGCGGATTTCAAATTTCAAGCCGAGTTAATTCTCCAGGTCGGTTTGGTCGGAAATAGATTGGATCTTAAACAGCCCGTCAGATTGAAGCGAAAAACAGTTTGTATGGCTTTGCACCCCTTTTTGACAAAGGGATAGACATGAAAAATATACAATATTGATATTTCTCCATATTAAGGGCAGGAAATTTGAACATATAAAGTTGTTTTGGTGCTTAAAACAGATTTATTATTATTATTATTATTATTATTATTTTTTAACATGGAAACATGCGTTTACTGAATTTTTTTTAAATGGTTATGACACTATTGGCACAATGAGTCGATGAGATGCCTAAGGCTCAAAAAAATATCCTGTAATGGTGGTGCCTTTTGCAATTGACCTTCATCAAAAATAATTTGGGTTGTTTTTCACGCACTTATAGATAGATAAATAATTTATAATATGTTTATTTTTGAGTGGTTCTCATATTTTGTATATTTTTTAGAATTATTTATATTTTTACGATTAAAGTTAATATAAAATAACTAAATAATAAGAATTGATAAATTACAATAAACTCAGATTTTGGTGAAAAATAATAAAATGGTAAATTTTATTTAAAGATTTAGTATAATTTTAATTGTAAAAGGTAATTTGTCATAATATCTAATTATTATTTTACTATAATTTAAATAATTAAATATAATAAATTTTGTTTTTATTTTTATTTTTATTTTCTCGAAACAACCAAATAGGTAGTAAATAAATAAATAAGATATGCTTTTAAATATAATAAAAATATTGCGTGGTTGAACAATTTTGTTTTTGTTTTTTTTTTTTTTAATATTTGACGTGATTTCTAAAAAAAAGTGTTCGATACACCCACAATATTTATTGTATGTAATAAAGAGTGCTTCTCACTCCCAGGCAAAAAAAAAAAATCAAAATTTATCTCACCAACCAAAACCCCATAAATAGAAATCCAAACACTCCTATATACAACTTCTAAACCTCTCAAATTCAACGTGTCTCTCTCTCTCTCTCTCTCTCTCTCTCTATCACTAAAAATGAGATCATCACTTCTCCGATCCGTCAAAACCCTAAGCAAGCCCGCCGCCGCCGCCCGTGGCTACGCCTCCGAGTCTGTCCCCGACCGCAAGGTGGCCGTCCTCGGCGCCGCCGGCGGGATCGGCCAGCCCTTGGCTCTGCTCATGAAGCTTAACCCGCTTGTCTCCAGGCTTGCCCTCTATGATATTGCTAACACTCCTGGCGTTGCTGCTGATGTCAGCCACATCAACACCAGATCTGAGGTCTATATCGAATTTCCCCCCTTTTTTAATTTTTTTTTAGGTGCTTTAATTAAAGTTTAATCTTATATTAATTGTATTAATGAAGTTAATTATTTAGTCCAAATCAGTAAGGTTGTATTAGCTATCTTGTCTTTTCAATAGATCAGGATGTGATTTTGCTTGATACTGATACCGGTAATTCATGTTGTCTACATTCCGATACAGTTTAAGAAAACTAAAGTGAAACACTGTTCTGTATAATGGAAACAAAAAGAAATTGAGTTTTGTGTTTTTATGATCTACAACGCATATTGCATTGTGAAAATAAACAGTGAAAATGCATCTCGTGTTAGTAATTTACACAAATATGACAGTTTTGTGTTTTCTTATAAATCTAGTTATTCATGCATCTCGTGTTAGTAATTTACACAAATATGACAGTTTTGTGTTTTCTTATAAATCTAGTTATTCAAACTCGAAACTTCTATAGTTAGTGTATTTTTTCAGATCATGCGTATGAAGGAAACAGTACCAACTGTGTTTCTATTATTTATACGAAAACTGGGTTTGGAAAACAAGACCAAATAGCTCATTTGTTTTTTTTTTCATTTGTCATGTACATTTAATTGTAGTCGATTGCTATATTTTGTGTGTTATCTCTCTCTTGTTTGTGCTGTTTTCAAAATAAATGTAGTTTCGGTTGAGCTAGTTTTGTTTGATTGTGAAAGTTTTTTCTCCATGTCTGTTAAAGTCCCTACTTTTTGTTTTTATTAGTTCTATACGAATTAGTACTTTGTTGTCATTTCTTTCTTCAAATACTTTTATCACTCAAGTATTTGTATGCATGTGTATCTCTTTTTTTGGCCCTTTAATGTGGTTTTCTCCTATTTGATGTTCAAGCTTTTTCTATCTTTTTGTGATTTTAATCCGGAACTTATATCAGTATATCGCTGTTTAATCTATGTATAATCTTCATTTTATCATATATTAAACTAATTCAATCTTCTATTTCCCCCCCATTTTGTTGTAGGTTGCTGGGTACATGGGTGATGATCAGCTTGGCCAAGCTTTGGAAGGATCAGATGTTGTCATTATACCTGCTGGAGTACCCAGGAAGCCAGGTATGACACGTGATGATCTATTTAACATCAATGCTGGAATTGTCAAGTCACTGTGTGCTGCAATTGCCAAGTATTGTCCTAATGTGAGTATATTACTTAAAATATTATACTGCTATCTTAAAAGTAAATATTATTTTCCTGTTATAATTACAATTTGGTAAATTTTTTTTGGGGATTTCAGGCAGTCATTAACATGATTAGCAACCCTGTGAACTCAACTGTTCCAATTGCGGCTGAGGTTTTTAAGAAAGCAGGGACATACAATGAGAAGAAGTTGTTCGGTGTGACCACTCTTGATGTTGTTAGGGCAAAGACTTTCTATGCTGGAAAGGCCAATGTTAATGTTGCAGGTTTGCTTGACTACTCACACAAAAAGCTTGTGCTCATTGTCTTAGCTCTCTCTATCTCTCTGTTTGATTGCTAAATGGAGAAGGGAAGAGAACCACTAGTTTGGTTAATGTTTTACCTTTTTTGGTATTCTTAGATAAATGAATACTTAATAGAAGCTTATAATAAGCTCGCTTGACCATAGATTTATTTCCTGGGTCTTAGAAGTTCTATGATCCATACCATAATTTGCATTGTGATACACTTTTATTGACCTGATTCTTCTCAACCATCAATAGGTTCACAATGTAGGAAAATTTTGGTTTGTGCTTGGTAGTTTCTTTCTCAACCTGATTTTTTTGTTTGCAGAGGTTAATGTGCCAGTCGTCGGTGGTCATGCTGGTATAACAATTCTCCCTCTATTTTCTCAGGTACTTCTATCCTCTTTTCATTATATCTAATTTTGTAAGATGTAAGTTGATTATGTTACTTCTGGTTTTTGTGGTGCATCTTGTCCTGTAAATTTCTGCTGATTTAGAGTTGTTTGCTCTATATTTTAGGCCACACCAAAAGCCAATTTGGGAGATGAAGATATTAAGGCTCTTACAAAGAGAACACAAGATGGAGGGACAGAAGTTGTGGAAGCAAAGGCTGGAAAGGGTTCTGCAACATTGTCAATGGCGTAAGTCTGGATTGATACCATTATTTGAATATTCACAAAACATAATCTAATGCTATGATGTACTTTATAGTCTCTAAGATGTGGAGCTTTTCGAGGTGAAAAATATGCTTCTTACAAAAAGTTAGATACTGTGTGAAGGGCATCTTGAGACTTCTTATGATAAAATAAATACAAGTTACCAGGAAGTATTTAAAATTTGATTGTGACTAGTGACTACTATATTTCCATTAGGGATACTTTGGTGGCTGGAAATTCATGTACATATCCTCATAAATTCTTCATTATTTCAATCATCAAAGAATCTAAACTGCTAGAAATCAAGCAGACTGACCAGTATCTTTTTCAACATTGATCGTAATAGATGCGCTTTGAACAATGCATGTGTCCCTGAATTAATATGCCTACTACCTCGTTCCAATTTGCTCTTTGATGTAGCGAATTTTGAGAAATAAAGTTTTCTTGACTGTTACCTCCATTCCCTGTTCTCTTTCCGTTGCTGTTTTAATATCCTCAAGCTTTAAACTTTAATGCAGCTTCCTTTTTTTTTCAAAAAAAAGAAATAATATTTGATGTCCATTCATGCAGCTATGCGGGAGCCATTTTTGCTGATGCATGCCTGAAGGGTCTTAATGGTGTTCCAGATGTAGTGGAATGTTCATTTGTACAGTCAACTGTCACCGAGCTTCCCTTCTTTGCTTCAAAGGTGATTGACTTTACATACAATGTCAACTATGGCTCTTTTATTTCTGTCGAATTTATGTTAAGCCTGTTGTTTTGGTAAAACACTGAGTATACATATTGCCATTTTTCGTGATTATGTTAATCCTTGCATGTTGCACCTTCCATGTTCGTACAAGTCCTTGGTGTTGGTTTGGTTAAAATTATTACTAGTAATACTGCAACATTGGTTGACACTATGGTGTTCTTATTGTTTCCAGCTACATGGACTGGTACTTGATTGATTGTTATAGTAACTAACAGTTTCTGCAGTCAATTTTTATATTTTGGTCAGTGCTCGCCATATTTTTAAATACATTGTCTGTTTGCAGGTAAGGCTGGGAAAGAACGGTGTAGAGGAAGTTCTGGGTTTGGGTCCTCTATCTGATTACGAACAAGAAGGCTTGGAAAAACTGAAGCCAGAACTCAAAGCATCCATTGAGAAAGGAATCAAGTTTGCCAATGAGAATTGAATGTCTAATTAGCTGCCAGCTTCCATAAAAGAACTGTTCTGAATTTTGCAATTTTTTCACCAAGTGTTGTACTTGTTGCTCGTGGCATCGGCTTTTTGCTGTTTCCTTTAGAATAGTTCTTCACTCAAACTAAAATTCATCAATAATTTTCCATGAAATGGATGACTTTCACAACAGTTGAGTTTGTATAATCAAAGGTGGATTATGTCTCTCTTTTATGAATGTAGAGCTAAATTTCTTTGGACCTATATTTTAATAAAAAAAAATTTATTATTAAATTATCTAAGGACAATTTATATCTAATATTATTTTAAATTTAATTCAATTTTCTAATTTTTTTTTGCCTTTAAGAGTTTTAAACTAGTAATTACGCACAAGGCTTGTTCTGAGATTTGAAAGGCTCTAGGAGAGAGCCTTAGAAAATGAGCCATTTGTCTTGAAGGAAAAAAATGCATAATATAAAATTAAACACATTTCACTATTTTTTTTATAAGCAAAATCAATATTGAATACGAATTAAAAAAAAAAAAGTCAGTATTGAAGAGTTTTATCATTTTATTTTCAATTGCCATTCACACTCGAAATGTCACCAATTCTCATTCCACAATAAAATACAACTCACATGTAATTTATTTTCCAAATTGTAAAATCCAATTAAATTAGAAAAATATAATTCAAAGAATAATAAAGAGAATGTAGAGAATTACATATGATAATTAGAAGACGAGGCCTATTCATTTTGTAGAGTAATTGGTGCCGTTAAAGTCAAAATCGACTATCTTCTAAATTATTATAAAAATAGAAAAATAATAAAGGAGATAAACTTGACTACTTGGGGGCCATTTGTCTGTTTAACAAGACCCATTATATTGTTAGTGTTTATCATTTAAATAAATTTGAGAAAAATAAATAAATAAAAGCATAATAAATAAATTATCAAATGAAAAAAATAATTCTAAGGCTCAATATTTTTTTTCCAAAATATAGGGTCCTAGAGAGTCGTTAGGCTGGCTACGGCCCAAAACCGACTCTAACTAGCACGGGAGTATTCTTCCTGTAGAGAAATTCTTATATTAGAGCCATCCCGATTCTTTGATTGCTAGTAATTTTTTGCTGCGTGTTATCTCCTCGAATTCTTTCATAGGGAAGATCGCCCGAAGCACTATACTCATTTTTCGCAGAGCATCGAAGGTTCAAAATCAATATTTATCCAAATCAAATAAATCCTATTAAAAAATGTCCTTAAATATATATATATATATAATTTGATTAAATCACATGATTTAAGTGAGATTTTTTTGGTATATAAAACAAATAATGTGTGAAGAAATTTTTAGAACCCTCTCTTTATTTTCAGAAGTGACTGGTAATTGACAATTAAGATATTCTAGATTAAATATTTACTTACAAACATGAGCATAAAAAAAAAAAAAAAAAAAAAAAAACAGTGAGCTAAGTCGATCAAAAACTTTGCTGCTACCAACTTGGTATGAATCCTCCACGATCAGCATATAATGCCAGACAGAAGCCATGTCATACAAAATATGCATGGCAAAAATTCTTGTTTAAACTCAGCAGGTTAACTTAAATCTAACATCTTCAGATCAGCTGTGAAATAAGCAGAGCTCATCAGCAAGCATACAACTTAGAAGAATGTTGTATTGAAAACAGTAACAATTGCTTCCCTACACAAATGGGGAACTGAATCTAAATTTGGAGATAACGAAACTTATAACACCATGGCTACAACACGATTACATTTCAGACCTGTAAGTTAAAAAAGAACCCTTGGATCTGCCTTGCCAAAGATTATACGACTTTGTCCAAATCAATGAAACTAGACTCTTCCTTGACAGAAAGTTGTTCAACTTTATAGAGCTTTACAACAAGCTTTCTAAAATTCCAATTCTCAGAACATAAAGCAAAATGTTAGTTGACCGGGTCTATTACACTTGGAAGTTGCAATTTTTCAAAAGAAATCTTACCCTATGTTTGAACCATTTATTAGATTGAGACATAAATATAGCTAACCCATAAGTTTTTCCAGGCATGTATGACCTCAACTCATTTTTCATTTTGGCCAAAGAGGGATAAAATGCTTGCGACCGATTTTGCTAACCTAATGTTGGTCCCAAGATGGAATTGAATCAATAAAGCAACAGCAATAGAAACAAAAAGTTGGTCTCAGTCCGAAAAGCAATGTTGGTTGCCACTACAAGAAGCAAACAGTTTTAATGATTAGCTGAGAAACAAGAACTCTTGATAAAGAAGGGTAACAAAAAACTTGGGCAAAATGAGGATTGACCCAAACTTGGAGCAGAAACTGCGAGAAAGGAAAGCTCTAAATGAGAATTATCAATAACACATCACAAATGCTTAAGACAAACGAACTGGTCCTAGTAATCACAAAACGACACACTGCAAAGAAAAAGTAGGATCAACTTGAAAGCAATAGTGATTAGTGAGTTATCTTTCTGCTTTTAGTTTAGCCACTGCAGGCTCTGTTTGGTAAAGTGAATATTTGTCCGCATTAAGCCACTAGCCAGGGTTCAGTTCTGTAGTATTTGATTTAGTTTTTAACAGGCACGGTTAGTTGCTAGGTAAGTGATAATGTGAAAAACTGCGTTCTATGCAATAAAAGAGCTAGTTTAAAAGCTTCAATGGAAATATTAGTATGACTCAAGCGAAAAGTGACATTGACAAAGATTTATGGTGAGAAATAATGCACTTACCTTAACTGAATCCATTCACCTCATAGTTTGATCATCTGCAGGTGAACGATATCCAGAGGAACTACCACTGTCAGAACCTACATATAAAGTATCAAAATATATTAACGATGGTCTTAATTGGCAAGCAAAACTAGAAGATCAAGTACATACATCCAAAAACAGTAAATCAAAAGATTCAGCATTTACCAATTGAGGATGGTCCAGAATCACTGCTAGAACCACTGGAACTACTTGATTCATTCACATTATGACCATGCTTTTCTTCAAGAACAGGCAAAGATGTGGAAACAATCTTTTCAACTACTGAAAAACCAACAGACAAATAAATAAGTGCATAATAATTACATTGTCACCAAAAACCCGACAAGAATCCCCTAAACTAAGAAAAATAAATCCAAGTAGTTCAAAATCATTACCTGCTTCAGTTTCTTTTGGCGCCTCTGCAATCAATGGTTCCATATTCTGCAAAAATATAAGTAACTAGCAAATCAGCAAACAACAATGTCAAATAGGAAAAACGGATAGAGATCAAATTATTCACAGTTCAAGTCTTACTCTTTCCTGAATATTATGTTCAGCTTCTGCAGTTGCCTGATGAGCAACTTCAGCATTTCCTTTGTTCCTGCTCAAACTCTTCTTATAATTTGTCACAAACCTATCAAGCTCCCAAAGCGTTTCAGGATCAAAACTATCAATGTCAACCTCAATCTCATCATCTTGTTGAGAAAGCACTGGATTTCTTTTCTTAATAATCTGAACAACATTGTCCAGTTTGTCTGAAGGCAACTCCTGGAGATTCAAACTGAGTCTATGCTTCTCCTCATAAGTCATATCCATCTTGTCAGGACTCTTCGCCTTAGGCTTCTTTAGAACCTGTGTCCTTTCTTGATGAGCCAAATTTGTAGCTTTTGTCTTCAAATCCTCAGGCATCGTCACAGACTCTGCTCTCTCCAAAGTTCTCATTTTTAAAGGCCGTGGACATGGAGCAGGAGAATAAACTGGCGCAGGAGGAGCAAGAGTAGTTGTACGAACTGGGGCAGGAGGAGGAGGAGCAGGGGCTGGAGTAAGAACTGGGGCAAGAGGAGCAGAGGCAGGAGTACGAACTGGGGCAAGAGAAGCAGGAGCAGGAGTACGAACTGGTGCAAGATGAGCAGGAGTGGGAGCAGGAGCAGGAGCAGGAGCAGGAGCAGGAGCAGGAGCAGGAGCAGTAGCATGAGCAGGAGTACGAACTGGTGCAGGATGAGCAGGAACTTTTTTTGGTGAGCGTGATGCCAAACTGGAATCGCGACCCGTTTTCAGTGGCCTACGGCAATTATGTTCTGCCTCTAGTTTTGTCCACATCTCTTCAAATATCTTATACAATCCCTCGGCCATAATATGCACATCCTGCCCTTTTGGGTTATACAACATGGCATTACTAAACGTAAGTCTCACATCCTCTGCAAACTCTGTAGGAGACTTGTACAAATTTTTACTCAACCTATGCTTCACTGTACCCAGATCCATTGGATGCTTAATTATCGTATAATAATCATGTAATCCAAGCCCCTTCACATCCACAGGCTTATTAAACACCCAACCATACTTATGTTTCATCAATCTCTCCAACAAATTATGACAACTCTTGAACAACCTACTAAAATCCTTATTCGACAAAAAACCATTTCCCTTTATATTGTAATTGGACTTCAACTTCTTGTTACCCTCCAGTGTACTTGACTTCTCACTACCCACAACCTCCAAATTCTGATAAAACTGATTCGTTTTAGGTGCCATCGTCACTTTCTCCACCGATTCACTCCCATGACTATTTCCATTCTTGTTCACAGATATGGTAGCTGCATTTCTATTAACCGTTTTACTTAACTGAATTTGTGTAGTTTCTAGTCTCCTCAATAGACTCATCACTTGATCAAGCTCACTTGCAAGCTTTCTTTTGAGAGCTCTAGCCTCTTCCCGGTTGCTTAAATCAAAACTAATATTAACAAAACTGTCAAATTTAGCATAACCTGGAATTGCATTCCCATGGCTGGGTTCACGGCAGTTGTGCGAACCCGGTTGGCTGGATGAATCATCTGATGCCACGGGGATATTGTCATCAGTAGTGTTGACTAGGATTTTCTGTGAATATTGTTCCTGGTAGTACCGGTGAGGAACACTCTTGGGATTTTTAGACTTGCTCTGGTTCTTTCTGCTATAGCCTTTCTCCTGCTGCTCTCTAGTATCACTTTGACCAACTAATGAACCTGATGCCATTCATGCAATTATCAAACAGAAACCCTAATTTCACACAAGCCCAGTAATGCTTCTGTGTTTTTGGAGGGAAAAATAACAATATTTTAAATAAAATCTAATCTGCCATTCATGTGATCCCCACACAACCCCAACTTTAAACATACCCACATGAGGTAAGACTCAAATTGTTATAAAAAGTAATTTTTTTTTCCTGGGTAGTTGTCTACTTTGTGGAAAAATCCAAAACCCTAGAAATCAATTTATGTTGGGTTTTGTTTATTTCGGAACAATTTTGTAAACGAGAAAGGAAGCTTACTTGGTGAGTGAAAAAATAAAAAAATAAAAAAAGGGTTTATCACGGGTTTACGGGCTTGTACGGAACTATAATTTTGGGGGTAAAAGATAGAGCAATTTAGGATTTTAGGGAGTAAAGGAAGTTAGGGTTTTGGGTAATTTTGGGAAGAAAATAAATTGAAAAGAAATATGCATTCTCTTCGCTCTGTTAGTGTGAAGTTCATTGAGGACAGGGCCTCTGTGCGAGGGAGAGGGCGAGGGGAAGCCACGCGCTAGTCCGCGAATGAGACGAAGGAAGAGACACGAAAGACGTCTTTGCCATGACATGCGAAAACGTGGTAAAAGAACTCTAGGGATATTGGCACTTCAGTCCCTGTTGTTTAGTATAAAATTATAAACAAAACTAGTTTGGAATTTGTGACACTTAAGTCCTACTCGTTCCAGTCTTTAATACTAAGCACCGGTAGAATGTTAGGGTATCCGGTCACAACCCTAAATTTTATACATAGTCTGATGATCAGTCTCTTACGGGGACACCTTCTGAAAGTTTGGGAAGTGTAAGGATGAGTGTCGTAAAGGAAATGAACTATATGGGACACAACCAAAAAGCCGACCGGACTAGGAGTGTCAATGGGTCGGGTCGGGCCCGAGCTTTGATAAGCCCGGCTCGAGCCCGAGAATTATTATTCAAGCACGGGCCCGGGAATAGCAGGCCCGAGCTGTTACCAGGCCGGGCCGGACCTGTCCGTCTCAAACTCGGGCTCGGGCCGGGCTTTATTCAGCCCGATTTTTAATACAAAAAAATTATCTATATATAATTTATTATATAAATATAAATAAAAAAATAATATATATATATATATATTATTTTTTTTAAGTCGGCCTGAACTTTTTGAGTTGAGCCCGAGCCCGAGCCCAAGCCGGACCTCTAATGTTAAAGCCCGACCCGAGTTTTTTGACCCCGGACGAGCCAGATCTGTAACATCCCGCCCGAAGCCAGGATGCTACCGGCAGGAGACAGGAAAACCCATCTCCATAAGCCTTTGATGTTACTAAAATTTCGGCATGACCTCTGTTAAAAAATCATGAAACCTGGATCAAAGTCCAGCATCTCGAAGTGACATGAGATTAAATTCAAAAGCAACCATCTCAACTCATGCAAATAGGCTTCCGGCCTGACAAATCTCAACTCATATACAAATAGGCCTCCGGCCTGACATAGACAAATAAATACAACCAACTACGTGCTCAACACGATTTAAAATTATACATATAATACAAATAAATAAAACTAAAACTATGGGAGCCCATTACACACTCCAGAACCATACAACGACTCAAGACCGACTTGACTGCATCAGGGTGATCCACTGTCTGCAAGACGCCTCTAGAATCTTCTAGCACTGTAAGTCCAATGCGAACCTGCAAAACTAGCAAACAGTCGGGGTGTGAGCTATAAAGCTCAGTAAGTAACTCACGTCTTATGTAAATTTATCAAGTAACAATAAGAACTTATATAGAAATCAGATATGTGTAAGTACACAAACTTATAAATCTCATCTTCACCTGATGGCCGTTTACTTATATTAAACCTGAATAATTTATTTACTATACTGAATGCAACACTGTAGTAAACTTATCTTCTCGATTCCACACTATATTTCACATCTACAGAATTCTAGTATCTCTCATACACAAATCTAGAAGTATTCAACCACATACATACATACTTTTTTTCCTGCACTGTAGCTATACTTTATATATTAGCAACATCAAATTTCTCCTAACCGGAACTAACTTATTATCTACCAAACCACTCAAACCCGTGGTGGTTTAGTGAGCTTAAACTATGGCTGGTTACTTCATATGGATTACGTAAGCTAAAACATAAGCATTAACTAACTATGAGCTGTAAAACTTTTACTGAAACACTGAGCTGAAGCATCATACCTCCATATAATATAAGATACTGACGCTTGATTCCATCCATTGGAATCCTCACAACTGCATTCTAAATGTGGTAAACACCCAACACTCAACCCTTGCATTAATATCACAAATCGACCATGCATCTCAATATACAATTTATACAAAGTACATACTCATAGCATACTACGGTACTACTCATCAAATAAAACTGGATATCACTGAACTTCCATATCAAAGAAAATATCTCAAGAAAGCCAATCATTATGAAAATTCTTTTCTTGTCTGAAAACAAATCTCTTCATGTGAAACTTTTTTGGAAATCATTTTCTGTCTGTAAAACTCTGAAATCCTCTTAAAACTATTTCTCTTGAAACTCTTTCATAAAACTATATTTTCTGAAAATCACGTTTGAAGATATTTTCACTGAAAAACTATTTTTGAAAATCTGCTTCTGGAAATCTAGTTCTGAAAAGGTGTATCTGAATGTCTGCTGAAAAACCTGACGCATGGGGGCGTTACATATTGCCGTCCCCCCATACGCCTAACTGGAGCCAGGAGTGCAAATCCATAATATTGGGGCGTTATGTATCGCCGTCCCTCAAAACATGCCATTACCAATCCCTGAAACTAGGGTCTAGGGGCGTTACGTATCTCCGTCCCCCTAGCCCTGAAATCTGGTGGTCTTGGGGCGTTACGTATCGCTGTCCCCCAAGCCACAAATCTAGAGCCGGGGGTGCAGATCTATGCTACCCTCCAGACTATGAATCTAGGATCTAGGGGCATCTGTCATCCCTAGTCCTGAACTGCGTGTGCACACGATATTTGAATCCGTCAATTCCATATCTGAGTCAAGTTACATACTGAGGTGGGTTTTTCCCCATGCCTTGAAAACCATAAAATCATGCTTTAAAAGTCACAACTTTCTAAAATATTATTCAAATCATTCTTATTTACAAAACAACCGGAGATAAATTTGGCTAACGCCCTATGTGCTGAAAAGTAAGTCCTGAATCAAATAAATTAAGTAAAATAAACTTAAAGAGAAAGGTACACCTACTATAACCGGGATCCAGGGGAGTTACGTATCGTCGTCCCCTTGGTCCTGAGTCTGTAACTGTCAATGTGCACTGTGTCTCCCTCTGGGAATGCAAAATGCATATGCATCATCATAACAACCATATGATCATGTAAGTCATGCAATGAAATGCAATGACATATCCATATACACAACAACAAAGTCAACCACACTCCATTACGAGATGGTGACGTCTCACTTATCCAATACATACAAAATGGGCCCGTACTTCATTTCAACAAATGCATCCATAAGGAAAATGCTCGCACGTGTCATTAAACATATCAACACATTTCATACACTGGTTCTACACTCAGACCAAAATGAAGTCTAGAAACTCCGTTAAAACTCTTTACAAAACTTTTACATCTCGCGTACTGAAAACGCGTTCTACTAGGAGATATGCTTAACTATGAAAATGTAACGAAAACTTGTGCTAAACTTTTCATGTTGATACTAGCTTGCTATTTAGAAAATCGACACTATGCATACTTTCAGACAATTTGTTTCTATACGTGCTCTTTACGAATCTCACTGTCTGTACCTCTCGAAACTCTCATTTCATGCTTTCTAAAACTACATAACTACTATTACTTATTTTTATGAGCTTTCAATCTATACACATATCTAAATACATAATCAACCATCGTATCTTGTCTACTACGACGAGTTCATAGCGAGATACTTACATGGGGTCCATGCTATCCTTTCTCTTTCCCCATCTGTAACACAAAATACGGACTGTGAGGGTTGTTAATCATGGAAAACTTACTAATAGCATAAACTCCCAAATTTTTCGGGAAAATCCAAATTAAATTCATTTTCAGTTTCATTACTCATAATACATCCAATACTTATATTACATTATTAAACATTATTCTATGTCAATTTAGTAGCTCAAATATGCAAATTACACGTTTCTGAAAAATCTTCCGAAAAGTTTCCGAAAACGCTGTGGAAGGAACCTAAGCCCTCTGAACCTCTCTAGAATTACTAAAATAATATCGTATCATCGTAATTAATCTAGATTCTTAATTATGTTCATTAAAGCACAAATGCATGCGAAATCCGATTTTTACCGGAAACTTGCTTACTTATCGGATCGATCCAATTCACTCCGATTTCTCTTGGATTCTACCATAAACACATATTCAATATACTAATACTCAAATAATTCAATTTATATCATTATGTTACTCTACGAAGCTATTGAAAACATCCGAACATTTAACGAAAAACATGAAATTAACGAATTTTTACCGGGAGGTCTTACCAAGATTTCGAGGCCATATATGGACTCCAAACGATCCCACGAACGTGCTGGAATCGATGAAATTTTGATCGGAGGTATTGTTCATTCGATGTTACTGTTCACCACCGCTTCTTCTCCTCGTTTTGCATGCAACCGAGCACGGATCGAAAAAATCGTCACCGCCATCTTGTAGTACTCTCCGAGAGCTTCGATTTGGCGGGTGGCTCGGGTCGTGAAACGTAGCGAGGATCTGGGATCGACAAACCCATTTCCGTGCCTTTCTTCCAATTTTCCCTCTCTCTCGTTTTTCTTCTCTCCCTTTTTTTTTGTAATGATGAACAGTAAAAGAAACTTTACATATAATACCATTATTTCAGAAATTATAAAATTTCCCCCACTTAGAAGGGTATCTTCAGAAATCAACTATTTTGAAGCCCTTCTGATGCGAATTTCAAAAAGTGTTCAACACAAAAGTTATTCGTCTCGGAAAAATGAGTCTGATTGTTCAAGAGTCAACTCAATTGGAGTTTATTTGCTATCTTTATAGCCGAAATAATAAATTTTTACGCGTAAAATGATATAATAAAAAATCTTGTAACTGGTTCTCAGAACCACGTGTTTTCCGACACAACGAAATTTCACTTAAAAATAATCCAATTTATTTTCCAACACATAGAGCCTTATTTTCGAATATCAATCAGTTCCAAATTCCAAACTTCAATTCAGAAAGTTTCTAGAACCGTTGCGAAAATATTCGGGATATTACAGGATCAGGCCGGAATTTTTCCCATGTATAGATCAGAAATCACCTATGTCTGGCCTACCTTGTCTCTAGCCAGAAAAACCAGTCGGACATACCTTGAAAAACCTAAATCTGGCCATATTTGATATAGCTGTCATTTACTGAAGTTTAGGGATCTGATTATCTTCGACCAGACATACAATTCAAATTTAATAGCCGGTCGGACATGTATCGAGTTGTCAACCCACGTGCAAAATTAAACTAGCTGTAATTACGGGCTTAATTATGTCCGAATGGATATACATCCCAAACCCTAAATCCGATTGGACATGTTTCGAGCTGTGTTTGACGTTTTGATTGCCAATCACCCAGGACAGATTGAAGGAGGATATGAGATTTTTCTCCCATTTCTATCCTCAGTCCCGTCGGTTTCACTATAAAAGAGGGAGGAAAAAAAAGAAGAAAATGGGGAGGCTAATAGGAATTAATATAAGAAAATCCTAAAAAAGCCTAAAATAGTAACCTCGAGAAAGAAATCACCCACCATTCCTTGGAGTTCCACATCTACTAGTACGAATCCAACAGAGACTCGATATTCAAAAGGATCTTCGTAGCCACTATAGACTCAGAGGTACGACCTGAGGACACAATCTCTTACATTTTTGTGTATTTAATATTTTGCTCTAACACAATATCTCTGGCTGGATGTACATAACGTCCGGCTGGACATCCATACATATCTAGTCGTCCATAAAGCATGTCAGGCCATGTCTACTGTTATGTAATGCATGTTTATATGATTTAAATTTATATATGACTATGCTATGTAGATCTTGTTATTTATTTCATTAATATAGTTGGCATTTTACTGCATTCCTTATTTTATTATGTATGATTATATGTTTCATGTATTTTGATATGCGAGTCATATCTGGCCCGACTTATTACAAGTTCTACCGGACATGACCCATAGCCGACTATGTGAACTCGTGGTATATAGGATGGAAACTTGGACGTTAGTTCCATAACCGATTTCAAATGGACGGTAATATGATTTGCACTCGGGATACAATACCACGCAATACTGAGGGATTAACATTTCATTATAAATGTATCTAAAATTCCGGTTCATTATGTATGTATTTGTATATGCATGTTTCTGTATTTCTGGACTATGCAGTATGTCCAGTCTGACTTTAACTCAGTCTGATCGGACATGCACCATTATATTCGGCCAAGCCTATCTAAGACCAGACCCACTGAATGCATATCTTCGATTAGTCCCATCGTGAGATTATCTGTACTCTATATGACCTACGAGCCCAATAGTGTAATGGTCGCCGATGTCATAGGCATACCGATAAACCCCACTTCGCTTCTACAGATGGCGACTCCACTGAGGATAAATAATCGGTTCCAAAAAATACCTTATAGTATTTATGGCGAGATTGATAATCAAAAGTGTAGTAGTCACTGGCATCATAGGCATAGATGTAGAACCGCATTTTCATATTTTGCATACCTTTTTAGTCCCGATGGCGTTGCATATTGAGAAACCACTATCACTCAAGGTGGTGGATTGGTATGTGATGATAACCTTCATTTATTGGCACGTACTTTTGGGTATTAAGGTATGTCCACTTGGTCGATTGGACCATTGAGTGGGAAGACCTAGTTGTGGATAATCATTTATATCCTTAGGTATAAAAAATGTACGTTCACTTACTCGATTGAACCCTTGAGTGGTAGACCTAGCTGTGGACAACCTTTTGTCAATAAGAGCCTAAGCCTTACCCTTGCAAGCCACATAAAAGCCCATAAGCGTTATCCTATATAAGCCCCATTTATGCTTGTGTTTGAGCCCTCGATCATTTGAAGCCATTTGAAACTTTTGCCATGAGATGTAAAACTTGTTGACCATTTTTCAACTGTGAAAAGTTTGTATCTCTTGATAATTGGGCCAAATGCTTTGACATGTCAACGAGCCACCTTGTATGTAAACTTTGTTAGGCCTAACATATTTAATTATAATCTAAAATGCCAAAACATGAGTCTGATACCTATATTGGCTTTCATCCATAGAGGGCACACTTTGTTTTTACCCATTTGGATATTCTTAAACATTCTAAGCCTATCCCAAAATAACCAAGATTACTGAGGGTCCAATTCATCATTTTTATTTAAGAGCGCGATCCTCATACTAGGTTTAGTCATTTTGTAAATGAGTGGCCTTTGTATTTTAACGATGGAACAGATTCAAAGTAGCCAAGGTTTACCTTTAGCATATGAGGGAACAAACTTATATACCCCCATTGGTGCATGAGCTAATCCGTACCTAGGACAGATAAGAGGCTTACCACTTGTGTGTGAGGAATACAGTTGGAAGAGTATATGTTGATGTTTAAGCACACCATGCATTTCAGACATTATATGCATACATGCATCATGCTAACTCTTTGTCATGCAACCATCACAGTGGCACAATGGGTTAATGAACAAGGTAGACTCTAGTAACAGACTTAGACATGGCAAACAGCAATAACGCCTGCAGTGACAATGACTGCATGGATCAGTTAGAGACAACAGTGAATAAGACAGCAAAATAACTACAAAACTTGGCCAACACCATGGCTAACATATCATCAATCCACATGGCGCCTCGAACGACGATGGTTGAATCTAGTGAGGGGAGGTAAGAGGGGCTGGAAAATAGAACAACTGAAGAAATCCATATGTTAGATAATGATGATATGGCCGATTATGCCACTAGAAAAGCAGCCAAATCACAGACTGAAGCCGAGCTCCAAAGGTTGAAGGAGAAAATGGAAATAGTTGCCCAGAAAATAATGGGCAAACACGAGGACTTGCTAGATTTTGGTACCATGGTCTTCGAAGAGAAACTCCCCGCTGAGTTCAAAATGCCCGATATGACTAAATTTGATAGGAATTGAGACCCTAAAACACACCTTTGTCACTATGTGTCTATAATGAGTGCCAATGGCCTGTCCGAGTGCTAGGTTCTGAAATTGTTTGGGATGTCCCTCAAAGGAGCACCAGTGGCTTGATACCACAACTTGGGGAAAAAAGTGAAGGATAATTGGAGGGCATTGGTTGAAGCCTTCTTGAATTCGTATCTCACATATATAGAGATTGATTTGACATTTCGTGACTTAGAAAACACAAAGCAAAAACCGGAGGAGAACTTCAAAGAACATATATAGAGATTGATTTGACGTTTCGTGACTTAGAAAACACAAAGCAAAAACCGGAGGAGAACTTCAAAGAGTATATTGACCACTGGAGGAGCTAGCTTTTGAAAATGCAAACACGATCCTCGGAGAAAGACCAAATAAAAATGATCATCAAGGACACCAAGCCCTCCATCTACAACAAGTTGATGAAAATGACCTCCATGATCTCTGAATTCCGACAGTTAAAAGAGACTTTCATGGACATAGAGGAAAAATAAGCGGAGAACAGAAAGATCTATAGCCAAGGGTAATATATGAAGAACAATGAATGAGGATCATAAAATGAAGCAACATAAGTGAATACCCTCTAGAAGCGACACTTCTCCAACTTAGGAAGACTAATGTCCAAAGTTTTAGCTAAGCTTGAGAAACAAGGCCTACTGAAGCCCTTGGAGCCTAGACTACTACCAAACCCACCACATGGACCTGAACCAATCTTCCACTTCCACCAGAAGAAGGGTAATGACAACGATAGTTGCATTCGACTCAGGCATGAAATCCAAAATCTGATCGACGTTGGTAGAATACCCGATCCAGAACAAGCCTCAACTATGCTGTAATCAGACTCCAAATTGTCAACAAATTTGCACTTGTATCATTCTTTGCAGCATGTAATGACTCTTCCATTTTTTTTCAATAATGAAATAAATTTGATTTTCCAAAATTTTTTCTGTCTCTCAAAAAAATGAACGTGCCTAAATTTTAAAAGAATTTTTAACTTTGAAATCACTAGCATAATGCCATTCAAAATTGCGCACTAAAAATTGAGCTTAGAATTACATTACCTACTTAGAAAGAATTTATGTTAGCACAATGTGTAGAGATGTTCAGGACACTTGATATTCATTTGACTCTTTTCCAAAGCTAATGATGAGATGACACTAGATTAAGGAGATGACGTAAAAAAAGGAGAAAAAAAGAAAAAGAGAGCAAAAAATATGAGAAAAAGAAAAGAAATGAAAAAAGAAAAAGAGAGAAGAAAAGAAGTGCAAAAGGAAAAAAGAGAGAAGAAAAGAAAAAAGAAGAAAAAAGAGAAAAATGGTGAATCCCACAAAACCTGCTCCGCTGTTTGGATTGTTTAGTAACCAGTAGAATCGTGAACCTCACAAGTACTTTTGCGTTAAACGACATCTCAAATATTGAGTATGTAAAGCAACTTGAGTCAGTGAAATTTTTGAGTAACCATGGGCTCGCACAAATGTGGAGTCTTTGGGTCAAAAGGAAGTTTGACGGCTTAAGGAAGCTAGAGATGAAAGTAAACCCTATATAAAATAAACTTTGAAAAAAAAAAAGAAAATATTGTTGATCTTTAGTTAGGTGTTAAATTACCTTGACCAATGAAGAGATAAAGTGAACTAAAGTGTCAGCACTAAATCAACACTTAGTGTTAGTATAAACCAATTCAGGTTGCACTCAATTCTCGATAAAAGAACCACACACACACACTTGGAGAAGCATTTGAAAGGTGAAAGCTTTGTTAAAATTGAGTTTTGAATTTAGAGAATGCTCAAACATTAAAAGAGATGGAATTTCGAGATAGCTTTTGAAAACATACGAAGAGTCATTGCATGATAAAAATAATTTTGAATGCAACATCGATGATGGGAGAAACCCTGAAGGGTAGTTTGAACAAAAGTGAGATGAAGCCTGATGGTATCTCTATAGAAGAGCATCAAGACTCTTGTGTTCTCTAAATCCGAAGAATGGGTCTAAAAATATAGATCATTTGCACATATGCATACATGCATGCATACATACACATAACCTTTATTTTTCAGGAAACAGATACAAAACAAAAAGAGAAGAAGAACTCATCGAGAAATGAGGCATGCGGCAAGAGCCTCAAAGAAACAGAGCATCCAAAATTAGGAAAGTGGGGGCAAGGCCCGCCAAAAGAAGAATACTAGAGGAGAGACCCATCCAAAATGGAATACTAGGGGTGAGGGCAGCTAAAAGAAGAATGCTGGGGGCGGACCTGCCTAAAAAAGAAGAAGATGAAAGAAACACCCACAGTCGGGAATAAAGCCCACAAGTCGGGAACAAAGCTCAAGTCAGGAATAAGGCCTGTATCCAACCAAAGTCAGGAACAAAGCCCACAATCATCAAAGCTGGGAATAAAACCTGCAATCATTTAGAAACATCGGGAATAAAACCCAAAATCATCAAAATTAGGAATAAAGCCTACAATCATTCATACACATCGGGAACAAAACCCACGATTATCCAACATCGGGAACACAGCCCACAAAGTCGGGAATAAAGCATGCAAATATTCAGAACATCGGGAACAAAATCCAAAGTCGTGAAAGTCAGGAATAAAGCCTGCAATTATTTGAAGCATCGGGAATAAAGCCTATAACCAGACCATCCAAAGACAGGAATAAAGCTTAGGACCCAACACATCTCACCACAGATCGAGGCATTGGAGGGCTTGAGGGCCCATCAAACAACAAACAATAATCAAACTACAACACAACCATGTAAGTTCAGTGAGACCCAACGAACCAGGTAAGTAAGAATACATGCATGACTTTGATAGACTTGTCATTGTCACACACTACACAAGCCTACCAAAGTAAGGTGGCTATAGACACTGCATTTTTATGCGTAGCTCAATGATGAATCTCTTACAGGGACACCTTCTGAAAGATAGGAAAGTGTAAGGATGAGTGCCGGGAAGGAAATGAACTTCAGGGGACACAACCTAAAAGTCGGCCATACATCACCTATGTCCGACATACCTTATATTTAGATAGATAAGTCAGTCAGACATACCTTGAAAACCCTAAATCCAACCAGATATGATACAACTGTCAGTGAGTGAGTAGATTGTCAGTTACTGAAGTTTAGGGATCTGATTATGTCCAACCGGTAAAACAAATCAAATTTAATAGCTGATTAGACATGTATCGAGCTGTCAGCCCACATGAAAAATTAAACTACCTGGAATTACGGGCTTAATTATATCCGACCGGATATATATCCCAAACCATAAATCCGACCGGACATGTTTCAAGCGGTGTCTAACATTTTGATTGCTAATCACCCATGACGGATTGGAAGAGGATGAGGGATTTTGCTCCCCCTTCCATCTTTAGCCATATTTGTTTCACTATAAAAGAGAGGAAAAAGAGGAAAATGGGGAGGCTAATAGGAATCAATCTAAGAGAATCCTAAAAAACCCTAAGACAGTAACCTAGAGAAAGAAATCACCTACATTTCCTTGGATTTCCACATCTCCTACTTCGAATCCAACAAACACTCGGGGTATTCAGAATGATCTCCAGAGCCACTACAGAATCAGAGGTACGACCTAGGGCACCGTCTCTTACATTTTTACATATTTAAGATTATGTTCTAACACAGTATCTCCGGCCGGACGTACGTAACATTCGGTCGGACATGCACACACATCTGGCCGCCCATAAAGCATGTCAGGCCATATCTATTGTTCTATAATGTATGTTTATGTGATTTAAATTTATATATGACTATGTTATGAGAATCATGTTATCTATCTCATTAATATTAGTTGGAATGTTACTCATTTCCTTCTTTATTATGCATGATTCTGTGTTCCATGTATTCTGATATATGAGTCATATCCGACCTGACTTATTTCAAGTTCGGCCGGACATGGCCCATCGATCGTGTGAACTTATTGTATATAGGATGGAAACTCTGATGTAAGGTCCATAGCCGATTCCGAATGGACCGTAATATGGTTCGCACTCAGGATACAATACCACGTACCATTGGGGGATGCCCATTTCATTATAAATGTATCCAAAATGCTGGTTCACTTTGTTTGTATTTGTATATGCATGTTTCTACGTTTCTGGACTACGCAGTATGTCCGGCCTAACTTTAACCAAGTCCAGTCGGACATGCACCATTATATCTGGCCAAGCCTATCTAAGGCCATACCTACCAAATACATATCTAAATCTGTTTAATTCCATCAAATGCATGCTTCAGTTTGTTTAATTGTTTTATCATTGATGAAACCGTTATTATCTTACTATTGAAATTACATTTCGCTGTTATTGTTTGTTATACCATGTTTACTCGCTGTTATTTTGATTATGTGCTTCTGAGCTATGCATTATGTTCGGCCAGACTTCCATCAAGTCCGACCAGAATTTTAAATTTATGTCTGGCAGACCAAGACCACATTCGACCAGGCCTCTACGAGGCCATGCCCATTGAAAACATGCCTTATATTGTTTCATCAATGGTTTATTTATCATTATGGCCTTATAATTTCGTTTATGTATTTTAAATTTCATATGTTTAAACTTCATTTATTTTTCACATTTTTACTTTAATGCTTGCATTTTATGTGTTACTTTAAATTATTTTGTGTGTGAAATTACAATATAAGATATTAGGATAGCGCATTTGAGCCTAAATATTATACTGACATAAGTTAGGGACCATTCCAAACCAAAACGGGTTTAAGGTAAGACCTTGCGAGGAATATAGTATGACCTTAAATTATTCCCGGTGTCTCATACTGGGTACCAACTCCATTATTTTCCAGTTAGTACCCCCGCAGGATTATATATACTCTCTACATGTTGCGAGCCCAACAGAGTGGTGGTCGCCGACGTCATAGACATAGCGATAAAATCCACTTTGCTCCTACACATATATAGAAACTATAACATATCCATACATTCTAACATACAAATCAAGTCATTTAATTTTAAACATCCAAAGCAGATCTTGCATTCAAATAGCATATCATATTATTTTATACGTTCTTACATAACACATAGCTCGACCTCAAATCTTGACATAACAAATACATACACATATACATGTGCCCAGACTCAGACAATATAAGGACCGTGGTGTTAACGATTGCTGTGTGGCTCTCATCTCCACAAAAGCTCATTCTCGAAAGTAAGAACCTGAAACCTGCAATACAAACACTGGAAAGTGGGGGATGGTTAGATCTTTTAGAAGACATAAGTGAACACAGAAAATCACGCAAATAATATATCATATACATATACATATTGTTAGGATATATGCCATAAAGCATAATGTAATATGCAAACGTGATTTTATTTTAAGTAATAAACGGCGCGGTTATTCATTTATTAAAATGTCGATTTTAAAATTACATATTATAAATTTCCATGTATGCCCTTGGATACTAAATGTACTTTCAGACATAGTGTATAAGTGTTATACACAAGAGGATTTATGTATGAAATTAGTAATCCTAAATAGTCCGTAGAGAGCAACCAAAGATGGTCACTTTGTTTGTGGTTTATCTACAGTTGCGGTCTATTCCATATTGTATGATGACTTTGATCCGGGCTCATTCATGCGGTGACATGGGAATGGAGGCACCTTATATGATGCGATCATATAGGATTGGACCAAGACATAAATGAATTTTTTTAATATCCGTTAAACAAAGAAATTTATATCAGTCTAATAGATGATCATATATGGGTTGATCTGAATCCTGAGTGTACTACGAACTCCTGCATAGTAGGCTATGTCATTTGATTTACAAAGGTGAGGTTGGTGAAGAAATCCTGACCAATAGCTACGTATTTTGGGGACATGGTTTGGTGTGTGGCTGATGACGTTTTACATAGATATTGTAACATCCCCGATCTGGGAGATGTTACCGGTAGAGAATAGGCTGTACTATTCCCCTAAGTCTCTGACTACTAACTTCTGCAATTAATATCTCACATAAAAACTTATACAATGGACCATTGGCCAACTTATCACTCATGAATGTATAACACTTTTCATACACATACTTTGTATTAATACATAATACAACTCTGACAATGATTATTACAATGCAATATATATGAAACCTTTACTAAACAAGATATATGTTACATGTCACTTCTTAACTCTAACTGAACTGGACTTCATTTCTAACTTGGCCAGGTGGACTCTACACCCTAATGACTGCAACAGTATCCGTCCTTCCGAACTCGTCCTCTGAGGAACCTGCAAGACAAAGAAACTGGGAGTGGAGGGTTAGATCGTTGTACGATCTAAGTGAGTGGATGAAAAATTGAAATACTAATATTAAAATATTTGATTTTCAAACCAAAGTATCAGACGTAACTTTATATGAAAACTCTTTTCTGAAAACTGTGTTTGAAATCTCCTTTATAAAACTCATCTTTCTGAAAACTACTTTTGAGGCTTTGGATTCTGAAAACTATTTCTAAAATCTGGTTTCTAAAAGTTGTATACTGAAAATCTGGAATCTGAAAACTGGTCTGTATCTGAAAAACTTGATGCATTTGGGCGTTACGTATCGCCGTCCCCCCATATGCCTATCTGGAGCCAGAAATGCAAAACCCGGACTCTGGGGCGTTACATATCGCTCTCCCCCAAAACATGCCACTCGTGTCCCTAAAATTGGTGGTCTTGGGGCATTACGTATCATCGTCCCCCAAGCCACAGAACTAGAGCCGGTAGTACTAATCCATGTTACTACCTGACCTTGAAATTAGGGTCTAGGGGCATTACGTATCGCCATCCCTCTAGCCCTGAACTAGGATCTGGGGGCATTACGTATCGCCGTCCTCCTAGTCCTCTACATGTGCACATGTTCTATGTCTGTCAATTCCAACTGTATCAAGTTACATACTGGGGTGGGTTTTTCCCCCATGCCCCGAAAAAACATAAAACATGTTCTAACAAAAAAAAATTCCTTCTCAAATATGACTTAAATCATAAGCTTTTATGTAATAACTATAATAAAAATGATCTATCGCCCTAAGGCATAAAAAGTAAATCTGTTGCAAAGATAACAACATGAAAATCAATTTAAAAGAGTAGTACCACTCACATACTTGGAACTTGGCTGGCACTATTTCGCTTAATCGATGAACTTGGGATTCCTACCGATAAACTATAATCGGTAAACTTGGTTAGATTATAAGCCGTGAAAATGCTTCGAGACTATGCTAAGTCTTTGCATTCAAACCTCTACTATCATTCCAAAGTGTACTATACTTATGTCATGAAGTATTATTAAGTATAAATCGTTACGGGGCCTTTAGGATGGCCTCTAACATATTCGGGTGGAACTGGAATTGTTCAGATTGTTTTGGGCATCAGTTATGCCACGCGTCGCGGCGCAGCTTCTTGTACGTCGCGACGCGCAACGACTAGAAGCGTGCATCCATTTTACTCTTTTGCGCCGCGACGCTCAGCTCTTTAGCATCTGACCGATGTAATCACACGCGTATAACGCAGGCACACGTATCGTTCAAGTAGTATAAAAATATCGATCCCACAAGGACTTAATTTCTACTATTGTTATTAATTATTGATACTATTTATTTACATGTATCTAATTAAAGGGAGAAAAGAATGATTGCTTGATTGGTTGGTTGAATGTGGATTTGCTAAATAAATAAATAAATACACAAAAGAAAATACTAAGGAAAATAAACACAAGACACAAATATCTAGGGTTGTGATTCCACACAATATTTTTATAAAGATGAATTGATTTTCTTATACATGTGAAATAAATTAGCCTGTTAACCTGGAACACGAAGATATGCAAATGCCTCTGTTGATGGTCAGATGTAAATACCCAGTATAATCTAATTAATCATATTTCTATGTTAACCAAGTTACGTGAATTCATTAAGTTCAAGTTCCAATTGCGGCTACCCCGCCCGACAGGTATATGTCTATCATGTAAGGAAATCTATTAAAGGGTTAGCTATCCTCAAGGAAGATCGTGAGCTATTGAATTTAAGGCTAAAACCTAAAATCCCTTTTCCAAGTTCATTTTAAGTTTACCACATCAATCTTATTGGTGATCAGGCAACAAGAAGCATTAAGCTTAAAATTCAAAAAACAAACTAATATCTTACCTATAATATAATTAAATCAATTATTAAGCTTGTGAATATTGTGTTTCATCACTTCCCTAGAATAAAAATAAAATGATGGGGTTAGGGGATCCACTTTTAGAAATCTCACTTTATTATAATATGGAAATTGTTGGGAAGCGGCCGCGAGTACGTATCGGAAAATTAAATAAATTAAATTATGATGCCGCTATCCCTTTGCCCAAGACCCATTTGTTTTGATTATTCTACAAGCCTAGGCATGTTACTATATATTCTAAGCATAAAAACTCATAAAACATGCAAAGAACATAAACCTAAACATGATAACTATCATAAGAACTCTAATTAAAATAAAGAAAGAAAAAGACTTACTTGAACCGAAGACTCCTCCAGTCCTCCCTCCAATCTCCAAGCTTTTCTCGAACTCAGCAAGCTCTTCCACGTTCCAAAGAGCCACCCAAGTGTGTGGCCTCCAAAGATGCACACACCAAAGCCAAAACTCAACGGCAAGACTACGCCTTGAGTGCACGAGTATTTTGCCCTTTATGTTAGCCTAGGTAAATACCTAAAAAACTTTTAACTCGAGATTCCTCTAGTCAATTAGACTTAAGGATCCTCAAAATCAGTGGCTTACTCTTAAAGTTTAGAGTTGCTCACTTATATAAACCCAAGATATGAAAGGTTTTGGTGCAAAAATTTGTAAAGAATTCATTGAGTTTATATAGGTGCTCCAAAGACAACAAAATTAATTAAGAATCCGATGTGGGATAAATGCTAATTTAATCATAGCCATTGGATCTTAATTTAGTGGTTTAATGAGATTATAAAACCCTAATAAGAGTTTGGGCCGAATTGGAATTCAAAACAAATAACAAATAAAAAAAATTTACTATTCACATTACTATTCATGTTTCATTCACGTTACTATTCATATTATTTATTTATTTATTTATTCCAATTCCCAAAGTGCCCCTATCGCCATTCACCAATCCCTAAGCCACTATAAAACCTCATAAATGATCTGTTCAATAATTAAACACATTGAACCATTTATTAACAATTCCTACAACAATCATATATGTTGTTAAATTTGTACTGTGCACTGTTAACCATTGATTTCGACTTTGTTGTGTGTGATCTTTTGGGTTCCCCTCAAGTTGGACATGAAATGAATTGTGATAATTTAATTGAACATAAATTATCCTCCGATCAGATGGTCGTTCGATTTCAATGACCAAGTTGACATCTAGCAACATGCCAAGGCCCCCAAATGAGAAGGAAAGATATATATACCCATTCCGTATGTGATTTACATATGATACGGTCCCTCGCCTCACTGTATCCCCATCGTTTGACCTAGGGTATGGAAAGTGTCTACCCATATAGTCAAAGGTATGATGTTGATAGTGTCATGAATCGTGCTAACCCAAGAATCTCACATGATTCTTCTGCTGCGGCCACATTCTCAAGCACTGATCACACATATCAATCAGCGAACTGGAATACTACTCTTATAAGAAAATATTATCCGAGAGAGTGGCGATTCTCTATTTTATGTTTACAAACTTCATGTGTTTCAACAAATGACCCAATCATACCCTTATGACCGGATCTTTTGAACCGGGGAAGGAGAATGTCAAAGTTATTTGATCCACACATAAGATTGTAAAGACCTCAAGTCTAAGGACTAGTCATACAATCGATACATGAAAGTTCTCACAGACACATGGGATAAACACTCCATGTGAAAACTTTCGGCGGTCACTTCGATGGACACGAGCAACTCATGCATCCATGTGATACACCAAACGGACGGATCTCCGCTAGTAGCCTATGAGATCAGCTACCCCACTTAAGGGCAGATCATATCATCATGCTAGTCTCTCCGCTTTGTGAAAGCCCAGATTATTCACAAAACTATGACTAGAAACGTTTAGAGTAATGATTCTCATAAGGCGTGGAAGCCATCATCTTATTACTCCAAAGGCTTTATTACAGTGTTTGATGATTCATATAAGTTATGTAAGACACGTATAATAAAGATTGCCATTTTATTAATTAATGAAAATATTACAAATACATGTACATATAGCCCATCCACAAGTTGGGTATAGGGCATATCCCTAACAGAAATTGTCAGTGTTACCTAATTAAGTTGAACCAGCCATAAAAGTGGTGTTATTATTTATCCATAAACCAGCCATATAGGCGGTAATCATCTGTAACCTAAAGTCCGACCTATAAGCGGTGTGATATTATGTTACATAATTAAAACCAGCCATTAAGGCGATATCAACTTTTAATCCATATTATAAATTAAGTGAGATTAATCTACCTTTACTATTTCTAATTTAGAAATCTCTCTTATTATAATATATAAATTTACGTGATAATTATCAACCGACCATATAGGCGGTATCCTGCTTAAGTCAGATTTAATTAATTCCAACCGACCATATAGGCGGTATCCTATTAAGTCAGGTTAAAATCAATTTAATTAAGTCCAACCGACCAATAAGGCGGTATCCAATTAAGTCAGGTTTTTAGATAAGTTCTATATTATAATTGAGGGAGATTTATCTAAATTATAAAAGTAAAAAGCTTCACCCTACCACAGCAGTAAATTAACTACTGAACATAAAAGAAAAAAAAAGTAAATAAATAAAATAAATTACTGAAAATAAAAGTGCATAATTAAAAGTGCCGAAAGTAAATAAATAAATAAAAATACTTAATTTAAATTACAAAAACTTAAACAAACAAGATACAATCCTTAGTCACTTATTAGGAACTCTAGGAAGGTATGGAATTTTGAAATGAAATCGGGTAGAATTTATAGGCACCAATGGGTCTCGCGCGGAGATGATGACATGTGTACGCGGTTTCGTCGGCAGCTGAATTATTAATGTCGACAGTATGGGATGACGACACATGTTCGGTGCACGTTAGCATGATTCACTGTGATGTTGACACGTGTCATGTTACGGTTTCTATGGTCCCGAGGATCGATTTAAAGCGATGAAACATAAGCGCGAATACATCAATGAAGTTGCGGATACTTACATCGATCGGTTGAGGCGATGCGTCGAAGAACAAAAATTATTTTCTCCCTCCAAGGTGGTCTCGGCAGTGAGCAGATTTTTGAGCTCCAAATTTTCGGTCACCACCTCCAAGTGTGCTCCAAGCTCCAAGCTTCTCAATTGGTGATTCCAAACTCACAAGTGGGTTTCCCTATCACCTTAGTATGTCTCCATTATGTGCTAGCACTCTTGATTTTGCAACAAAATCATCATCTTACTTCTCCTTGGCTCACGGCAGTGGGCAAAACAGAATAAGAAAACTAGCATTGAGGCCGTGAGAGAGAGGGTGAGGTTTTTGGCTCCAAAACCGTAAGTAATGAAGAAAAGAGAGAGAAATGTGTTTTTTGGTTGTTAGAAGAATAAGTGTATCTAATACACTAAAAAGAAAAGTCAAATACCAAATAATTAAATATGGTAAATGTCTTTCAAAAGTCTAACTTGAGTGTCAAACACTCTTCCAACAACAACCATCACTTTTCACTCAATCAAGTGATAAGTTGTCACATCAATCAAAGTGACAAGTGATTTGACGCTTGATGTGACTTGCGGGCCGCACTTGAATTCGAAATACAAGTGCGCTCGCAAACACTCCCGGGCTCGGGTTCGCTAATTCCAAATTAACGAATTTTCCATTGCGACGTAATTAAATAATTATGCCTAGCAAAATCACTATTCACGTCGCTAACGAATTAATTCTAAATTAACTCATTCGCCCAAATTAAAATCTAATTTCAATTCCGCGTCGAAATCCAATTTCGTATATATATCGAATATATATTTTATCGATTAATTCCAAATTAATCGTTTTCTCTCTTTCATTAATATTTTATCCCAGATAAAATATCTCCGTAATTAATCCCAGATTAATTTTCTCTCTCATATGATTAATCCCAGATTAATAAAGTGCGAGTCATACGTCATCGGTGAATCTTTGGGAAGCGACCCATGAGATCCCCGGATATGTTGGCAGTAAATTCGGTCGTCGGACTATCCGAACACGTAAGTACCTAGTACTACGTTTGTACCGATTTACAAGACAAGGTTGGCTTCTAGGAAAGCGCCATGCCTACCCAATTCTCCAGAAATATCCTTACAGGAATAAGTGATCTATATCAGGCGTAGTATATGTAGTATTGCGTATTTCGATCCAGTATCGGATGTCACATGCAAGGCCTGGGGCTGGAAATGTGTCTGCCCCGTACGAAGCACATATCGGATCTCTGGTAACTAGTCTCTATAATCGGATATACATGACCTAGTCATAATATCCCGATAGCTACAGCATATAAGAGAACAGTCACGTATCCTACGTGACCATCATCTCTACTATGACTTGAGTGATACTTCCGTCTTGACATCACACCCAACACACTACGATTCTCAATATACCCAGCAGAGGCGTACACAGAACCTGTTAAAGCCCTGGACGACCAAAACCAAAGTATATTGATTGTCGCATGTATTAGCGGTGCAAGTCTCAGGTTAAGACCAAATACACCTACCCTGATTTCGGACTTCCATAGACACATAGTCATACTACCAAAGGAATTCCGAGGGGTCTATCCAGAGGGAAGCTGTTTTTCGTACCATCGGTAAAACACAACCTCCTACTACACTTGCATGAGTATCCTATACCCAAATATATGAGAACTATGTCGTTATACCCTCACAACGCGCACAAGTGTAATATTAGTCTTTTCCGCATTATCGATGTCCAATCTCGATAATACTCTGACTAGGGATATTTAATGATTAAACCTTCATGGATTGATACTGTCTCATATCATCTCAATCCAGGAACTAATCATAAGGACCTCCTATCCTTTATACATCTTGGTGATCTAATCACAAATGATAAGAGAGCAATTTCCTTTGTCACATAGTTAATTTTTACAATAACACCATGATCTGTACAAATAGTGACGCTATGGGTCATAACTGTCCAACAATATCCCACTTGGCCTATAGCCAGTCACTCGAGTGTTCTACACCCGAACTATGTACAATTCGCTCAAACTTCTGCTGAGAAAGTCTTTCGTCAGCGGATTTGTATGATTATCCTCTTATGCGATTTATTCGATCATCACATCGCCAAGATGTATGATCCGAAGTATGTATCTGGATCGTTGATGAGACCATTAATTCTTTAGCCCGTGCTGTAGCCTAGCTCAGCTGCTAACAGAACTATATCTAATCTAATTATATTATTATCAATCCAGAAGGCTTCTATTGCTGCCTCAGCTGCAGCAATAACCTGCTTTTTTTGTTTATTCGGTAACAATATCTTGTTTGGAGATTTCCAGCTCACTGTTCCGTTATTCAAACTGTATAGTACCATTGTTACGACTTATAGTCGGTTTTATCGGTTAGGAAACTTGCAACAGTGATCCTAGTCACTTCAAGTTCTCCTTCTCCATAGTATAAGACATCATCCTTAGTTCCTCAAAGATAATAAAGGATGTTCTTAACGTCAATCCAATGACTATCACTTGGATTGGCCTAATTGTGACTCCATATGCTCAAAGCATATGAGACACCAGGTTGCGTATGTTTATTCAATGTACGAGTTCTCGGAGAGTACTAACAACTTTAAATCTATCCCAATAGATCTTTATTCCTAGAATAAAGGTTGTTTCTCCCAAGAATTCTACGGAGAATTTTCATGAAAACCAGTTTTCACTGATTGTATTATGGGAATATCATTTCCAAGAAATGATATGTCATCATTACTTAGGACTTTCACTGTCAGTGCGCTCCCACTAACCTCCTTATATACACAAGAATCAATTTCGTTGTGAATTAAATCATATACCATTATGATTACATCAATACGACAATTCCAAGAACGCTATGCTTGCTTCAATCCATCCATGGATCGAATAAACTGCAAACCTTGTTTGCTATTTTTAGTACGACAAAACCGTCAGGATGTTGTAAACATCCTCCAAAAGGTTTCCGTCAAGGAAACCTATTTTGGCATTACATCTATCACGTTTCATAAATGAAACATGCAGCATTAGCAAGCATTATCCAAATGGATTTACCATGGTAACAGGTAAAAGGTTTCATTGTAATTGACACAATGTTGATAACGATACTTTTTCGCTACAAGCCTAGCTTAGTACGTTGGTATGTTGCGTTCCATGTATGTCTTCCTTGAAGACATATATAGTACCAATAGGCACAATGCATTACGGTATATAAACTAGTATCCAAACTTGGTTGGTATACATGGAATCCATTTCGGATTTAATGGCACTTTGCCATAATAGGGAGTCGATACCTTGTATCATTTCCTCATACGTAGTCAGTTCGTATTCCTCAATAAGATTGACATCTCTTCGAGGTCAGATCAGAAACCCATACCCCAGGTTGTTTTCTGACTTTCTCCTGACTTACGTGGTTGTTGTGTATTCGAAGATTATTTGTATAATTTCATCCTTGATGAACTATTTGTGTTCCATTAAGGAATCGGTGCCTGGAATAGTATTACTCCGATTTTCATCGAGTTTTACTTTCCTCCCACTTACCACTGCATATAGGTATTCCTCTTAGGAAAAACTGCATGGCGAGCAACAATTACATTGTTCTCTTGTGAGTTGTATAAGTACTATACTTTGGTTTCCCTAGGATAACCTACAACTTAGGCACTTATCCGATTTGGGTTTTAGTTTGGTATCATCCAAACACAAGGTAGACTTCTAGCAAATCGCCATGCCTACCCAATTCTCCAGAATTATCCTTACAGGAATAAGTGATCTATATCAGGCGTAGTATACGTAGTATTGTGTATTTCGATCCAGTATCGGATGTCACGTGCAAGGCCTGGGGCTGGAAATGTGTCTACCCCGTACGAAGCACATATCGGATCTCTGGTAACTAGTCTCTATAATCGGATATACATGACCTAGTCATAATATCCCGATAGCTGCAGCAAATAAGAGAACCAGTCCCGTATCCTACGTGACCATCATCTCCACTATGACTGGAGTGATACTTCCGTCTTAACATCACACCCAACACACTACGATTCTCAATATACCCAGCAGAGGCGTACACAGAACCTGTTAAAGCCCTGGACGACCAAAACCAAAGTATATTGATTGTCGCAAGTATTAGCGGTGCAAGTCTCAGGTTAAGACCAAATACACCTACCCTGATTTCGGACTTCCATAGACACATAGTCATACTACTAATGGAATTCCGAGGGGTCTATCCAGAGCGAAGCTGTTTTTCGTACCATCGGTAAAACACAACCTCCTACTACACTTGCATGAGTATCCTATACCCAAATATATGAGAACTATGTCGTTATGCCCTCACAACGCGCACAAGTGTAATATTAGTCTTTTCCGCATTATCGATGTCCAATCTCGATAATACTCTGACTAGGGATATTTAATGATTAAACCTTCGTGGATTGATACTGTCTCATATCATCTCAATCCAGGAACTAATCATAAGGACCTCTTATCATTTATACATCTTGGTGATCTAATCACAAATGATAAGAGTGCAATTTCCTTTGTCACATAGTTAATTTGTACAACACCATGATCTGTACAAATAGTGACGCTATGGGTCATAACTGTCCAACATGGCAGGCGCATTTTAGCAAATGACGTGTGTCGATAATGATTGTCGGCAACATGTGATGGTGACACGTGTCTGACACATGTTAGCAGATTTGATATGATGGTGACATGTGTCCGGTGCATTTTAGCAAAAACGCATGATAGCAGGTTTCTCTAATTTTGACATGTGTCCAGCGCACGTTAGATGTCACGATGCAGAGGTGCTACGCGTCACGACGTCCAAATGATGATTTTGCCTTTTTTGTCCGTTTTTTGCTATTTTGGCCCTGATTTGATTCCAATGATTTCCAAACCTTTATTTATCTACAAAATAACACAAAACATATAAAAATATTCATAAAACCCAAGAAACTATACAAAATATTAGGTTAAATGAGTGGGAAATAGTGATATATTTATCACTCATCACACCCCAAACCTAAAATTTTGCTAGTCCTCGAGCAAAACAAACAAAATAAAATGCAATAAATAACTTTAAAATAAAATTTAAACTAAGCCACTTTCATAGGGATCACAGTTGCATTTAGCGTATGCAACAAGCCTTTAAACCCCTAGGTGTCCCTAGTGGACGAGTTGTAGTCTCGTGAGGGCTTACAGCGATGATACCCACAAACGTCAAACTAATGCACACAAAAGCAAAACTAATGCACATAAAAGCAAAAAGACAAGAGAAAAGAAAATAAAATAAACAAAATAATAGCTATATAAATAACGTCCTCAGAGAATGTTTAGCATCAAAGTTAGAGGAACCTTCAAAATGCATACTTCAACTAAAATCCTTTATTTTGAACAAAATATCTAAATCAGACTCTAAGTGTGTGTTAATATTTATGCAAACAGCTTCGACTCTAAGTTATCAACTAGGTGATTTCGTCTCAATTCTCAGTAGTTAATGGGTCAAACAAACCTAAGTATCTAAAATTATTCTGTCTACTACAATCAGCGCAAGTGAGGTATGTGATTTTTTTATTTATATACAACATCTTCAATCCATGTAGCGAGCTTTGGGTCAGTGACTCCTACACCAGTTGGCTTTAGGTCACTAGGTGTTAAGAAACCCCTACGGATTTAATCACTCAGATCTCAGATGTTTTATTAAACTAACAGAAGCGTTCCCGTTTGACGTGAACTATCATTGCTTACTGAGGCAAGATGCCCGGTTACTAAGTACTTGCTTGGTTTAGTTTAGTTTAATTTTTTTTACATACCTCACATTATAAATAACTGTAGAAAGAAACAGATATTCAGGCAAACGATCATTCATCAACCACCAATTATTTCAACTAGTCACTTTGTCAATTCCTTATTATCTAACTGCCAGTGCATACGAGTCTGACCTAGATATCGGGTTCAAAATTGAGATAAAAGTGAAATTAGCATTTATCTTTTCCTAAAACTTTTTAACTAAGACAAACAATCAAATCATTGGACGTTTTTTTTTAATAAAATGCAATAATTAAAAACACACAATCACACAACATGCAGAGAATTAAAACATGCAGGAAAGAAAAAATTTTGACGAAAATAAAACAGGCAACCAAACACACAACATGCAGGAAATTTTTTTTTGACGAAAACATTAAACACAAACAACCCACACCCCCAAACCTAAATTTAGCATTGTCCCCAATGCGTTACAAAGCAAAAATAAAAATAAAAGAACAATGTTACCGTGAGTTTTCAGTCCTCGGCTTCCTCATCGTCACTATTATCCTCTAGCATGTCAGGAAATTCTGGAATGTGCTCATTGCTAATGTTAAAATGGCGAGAAATTTGCTGAAGCAATTGACTTGTGGCCAAGCTATTTTGAATCAGGAAATCCATGCGAGATTCCAGACGTGCTACACGTTGTGTCAGAGATCGTGATCATGATGGTCTTTGTGCTGGTCGAGGTTGCTGTGGTGGTACAGGTGCTGATGAGGAAGATCTGGCTTGAGCATACCTCTCTGCTTGAGTTGTTGGATAATACGTGCAGTTAATGCAGTGGTGGGCTGCATCATTTCTTCCATTGGATCCATAGGTACCCTGGCCCGCGTGCATAAGGATACAATTAAGCTGCAGTATAGCAGGCCAGTCTGTGTTGAACGTGCAGCCAAAACTATGTTGGCTGATATCAGCCCACCAATATCTATGGTATAACCCTCCAACAAACAATATAACATGATCATTCGTTCCTTAGTGACATTTGTAATATGGGTCCCTGGCAGCAGTGTTCGGGTAAGGAAATGAAACCAAACCCTAACATCAGACTTAAGATACCCAGAACTCATCTTTATATATTCCCCGCTGCTACTCATCTCCCATGCAGCATTGGGGATGCAAAGTGTCTCAGTGAGATGAGTCATGTCCATATTATCCTTAGCTGCCGAATATTCATCAGCCTCTATATCAGGCAACCCATAAAATCTATTGATAGTAGTACTATCGAACGTCACCTGTTGACCTCGTACTATCACCTGATACACCTGATGCTCGTAAGCATTGGCGTAAAACTCACGCATTACTGGTACACATGTAGGGTGGGGCTGCTGGCAAAGCTTATGCCAGTGCCTGGTGTCGATAACTCTATCTATCTCAGGGAATTGTCCGGGGTTAATCTCAAAACCCCTCTCTATTATCGAAACTTTTTATCCCATTCCCTTCTTATATCGCCACTCAGCGGCTGCTAATACAAACTTTGTTGCATCGAAACTCGGTCCGGTTGCCGCTGAGGTTCTTGATTTTTTTGGGGCCATTTCTAATTTTAAATTTTTACAACAAATTCGAAAGCACCTCCCCTAAAATATCAAGATTAACCAAATTTCAACCTAATTTAACACTTCAAAAATTCACCGCCTTCACACTTTGCCCCCAATTCTACGAAATTAATCAAAGTCCACAAGCCACAAGCCACAAGCCACAACACACACACAAACTCACTGTCTTCACGTACTGTTTTCATTTTTTTTTTCAGAAAAAATTAATAAAAACTAAAAATTGAATAACAAGGAAAGAAAGTACCAAAACCGTGATGTCAAATCCCATATCCGAGTGATTCACGCACTTATGGGTGTTTGGTTGAGAAAGAAAATGAAAAAGAAAGTGAGGGAAATCGAGGGAAAATGAGGGGAAATGGAGGATTTGGGGATTTAATCGAGTTGGTTGAGTGATTTGGTGGAGAAATCGGTTTTTGAATGAAGAAAAATGCATAGAAAATGAAGAACAAAGAAGAAGATGAAGTTTGCAAATGAATAGCAGAAGCGGCGGCTACAGGTTTAAAACCTGTTACCGCGTTTGCGTCGCGACGCGCGGGTTGTTCCTACGTCGCGATGCGGTGCCCTAAAAATGAGGGATCCGTGTTTAGGTCATCGTGTCGCGACACGCATGGTATTTTGTGTCGCGACGCGGGTTTGTTTTTTTTTTTTTACAAAATCTAGTCTTTCGATGAATAAATTCGCCGGGACGCGTATCAATAGTTGTCTCCTTACTCCCCCGTCTCTACTGGATTGAATTTTCATCCTCGCGATTTTGTCAAATTTTATTCCATGAAAATCCCGCTTTCACTGATTTGCTTTGCCTAAAATACTCCATCTATTTTTTTCCATGCAAAAATTACACACAAAATTAAAATCACTGCAACATGTATACACAAAATACAAAAAATAAAAATTTAAATAAAAATAAAATTTTTGCATGGGTTGCCTCCCTGCTAGCGCTAAATTTTGTATCTTCAGCCAGACATGACTGAAATCCATCTGTCAAGGAGGTTTCAGCGTGGTTTTTGATCTCCGAGTAAAGACAATCTCGTGAGCGTTGCTTTTGAAGGGTCTATTCCAACGGTAAAATGGAAAAAAAAATTTATCTCATTAAATGCTTATGCCACCTTTCTAAACTTTGTCGCTCCAGTGGTTCCTAAAAAGAAAGAAATAAAATCTGGAGATCTCGTATGGTGCTTGACTTTGAATGGGAGTTCCATTCTGTCAAGCTTCTGGGTGATATCTTTAATTTGTACTTCCCAAAACATTGATGTTTCTCCTGAATGCATGAAATTTTCAATATGATCAGTCATTTGCTCCTCCATTTTTGCATCTTCCTCCACATTTTCTTCACAGATGTATTTTAGGATTTCCTCGTTCAGCTCTTCATCTGTCATCTGTGAAATGCATACTCCATAAGTGTCAACCTGAGGATGTAAAGATGTGTCTGATTTTAGGTCTTCATCCTCTATGGTTGATATGAATGGTTCGAGTAGCTATTCTTCAAACATTAGTGCAAAGCATGCTCTAAGATCTTCATTTTGAAGATGGAAAGTTTCATCTTCACTTGTTGGTGCAGTTGGTACAAACAGTTCTACTTCTTGATCTTCGTCAGAGTCTGATGAATAATAAAAATCAAATTGAGACTTTGTTGGTTCAGGCTCCTGAACTGATACCTCTGATTCTTGATACTGCTCAGCCTCGTCTTCTGTTAAGGTGTCATGATGAAATTTTGGATACTCGAAGGCTTCCTCAGTATTATTTGAATTTGCTCCGTGAGATATGTAATTCAAGTTGTCTGTTAATTATCTAATTTGATCTGTCATCCTCTGTATGGATGCTGCTTGACTATGAAATTGTGCATCAAATTGAGCTTCCCGTTTCTCGAGCCAATCTTTGAGCATGTCAATCAACTGATCTTCCTCTGATGGTTCTGGTTCTTGATGAAGATCGTAGATGGATGGTGGCTAAGATGGAAAAAATGGTTCAGTGAAATATGCTGGTTCTTCGTACCTTGAAGGATTCTGATAATTATGCCACCCGGAATTGTAGTAATGATTAATGCTCGAGTGGTTACCACCACATATCTCACATCTCCTTATTGCGTTCTGATATGGTTGAACATATGTTGTGTTGAATGGTTCTGACATCCAGGGATAACTATTGGGCTGGACAACAGGCCTTAGAAAACCAGGTTGTTGCTCCCTGATTTGGGATGTATCTTCACCTCATAAAACTCGTTAGGGGTGTTCATAGGGTCGGGTCGACCCGCGACCCGACCCGACTCGCAACGACCCGCGACCCGACCCGACTCGCAACGACCGACCAGACCCGAAATTTTCGGGTTGGGCAACAGGTTTTATACTAAACCCGACCCGACCCTATACAAATTTTATTATTTTTCTAAAATTATTATTATTATTTTTAAAGTTATTATTATTATTTCATTTGTTTATTACTTTTTTTGTATTAAATCTTTATATATATGATAATTTTTGGGACATAAAATAACTAATATTTATATTTCAAAATAATTAATTTATAAAAAAAATTATTATTTTTTAAATGACCCGACCCGACCCGAACCCGATCGGGTTCCACTTCCCCGCGACCCGACCCGCGACCCGACTTTCCCTTGACTCGAGCCGATCGGGTCTAACAAAATTTTAAAAAAACCCGACCCGACCCGACCTGTGAACACTCCTAAAACTCGTAATTCTTTAATCACCCAACTAAGATCAATTTTCAACCACCTGAAAAAATAAAAGAAGGAAATAAAAATTACAGATAAAAATAAAGAAAATTAGATACAAGTAAATTAGATAACTTTAAAATTAATAACTTAGCTTCAAAATTAATAACTCAAGAAATACGTCCCCGGCAACGGCGGTAAAAACTTGGTCGGCGTAATCACACGCGTATAACACAAGCGCACGTATCGTTCAAGTAGTATAAAAATATCGATCCCACGAGGACTTAATTTCTACTGTTGTTATTAATTATTGATACTATTTATTTACAAGTATCTAATTAAAGGGAGAAGAGAATGATTGCTTGATTGGTTGGTTGAATGTGGATTTGCTAAATAAATAAATACACAAAAGAAAATACCAAGGAAAATAAACACAAGACACAAATATCTAGGGTTGTGATTCCACACAATATTTTTAAAAAGATGAATTGATTTTCCTATACATGTGAAATAAATTAGTCTGTTAACCTGGAACACGAAGATATGCAAACGCCTCTGTCGATGGTCAGATGCAAATACCCTGTATAACATAATTAATCATATGTCTATGTTAACCAAGTTACCTGAATTCATTAAGTTCAAGTTCCAATTGTGGCTACCCCCGCCCGACATGTATATGTCTATCATGTAAGGAAATCTATTAAAGGGTTATTTATTCTCAAGGAAGATCGTGAGCTATTGGAACTAAGGCTAAAACCTAAAATCCATTTTCCAAGTTCATTTTAAGTTTACCACATCAATCTTATTGATGATCAGGCAACAAGAAACATTAAGCTTAAGATTCAATAAACAAACTAAGATTTTACCTATAATATAATTAAATCAATTATTAAGCTTGTGAATATTGTGTTTCATCACTTCCCTAGAATAAAAATAAAATGATGGGGGTTAGGAGATCCACTTTTAGAAATCTTACTTTATTATAATATGGAAATTGTCAGTGTTACCCAATTAAGTTGAACCAACCATAAAGGTAGTGTTATTATTTATCCATAAACCAGCCATATAGGCGGTAATCATCTGTCACCTAAAGACCGACCTATAAGCGGTGTCACATTATGTTTCATAATTAAAACCAGCCATTAAGGCGGTATCAACTTTTAATCAAATTACAATTTTCATATTATAAATTAAGTGAGATTAATCTACCTTTACTATTTCTAATTTAGAAATCTCTCTTATTATAATATATAAATTTACGTGATAATTACAAATCGACCATATAGGCGGTATCCTGATAAAGTCAGATTTAATTAATTCCAACCGACCATATAGGCGGTATCCCATTAATGTTGGGTTTCTACTATAGTCCTAAGATCATTCAAGCATAGAAATCATGTGAATACTCATAAGAAGTATGGCGGAATCATACTTACAAAGATCGGTTTTTGCGATGCGAGGAACAACAAAAAATCTTCAAGCTTTTCCTCCAAGGTGCTCACGGCAAAGCTCCAATTTTTGCTCCTTTGATTTTCGGTCAAGCCCTCCATGGATGGTCTCCAAGCTCCAAGCTTTGAATGATGATTCCATGCTCAAGGGTTTGTTTCCCTATAACCTTTGGATGACTCTTTGGATGTGCTAGCATCTTGGAAAATTTGCCACAAATCTTCCTATTGCCTTCTTCAACTATCGACATTGAGAGGAAAATAAGAGAGGAAAGAAAATTGCCCTTGGCCGAATGTGTGGGAGAGAGAGAGAGAAGTTGTGTTGTGTTTTTAGGTTTCTAAAACCTAATAAAAACTAATACCAAAATCTCTACCAAAAAACTTAAACAATTTTGGAGGCAAAATGGCATTTAATTCTTTCAACAACCACCATCAACTATTCACATCAATCAATGATGACAAGCATCAATTCACTCAAAGTGATGTGACTTACATCACTTGATTGACTAGTGATTTGACGCTTGATGTGACTTGTGGGCCGCACTTGAACTCGAAATACGAGTGGGCCCGCAAACACTCCCGGGCTCGGGTTCGCTAATTTCGAATTATTGAATTTTCCGTTGCGACATAATTAAATCAAATTTAATTAAATAATTATGCCTAGCAAAATTACTATTCACGTCGCTAGCGATTTAATTCTAAATTAACTCGTTCGCCCGAATTAAAATCTAATTTTAATTCCGCGTCGAAATCCAATTTCCTATAATATATCGAATATATTATTTTACCGATCAATTCCAAATTAATCGTTCTCCCTCTTTAAATAATATTTTATCCCAGATAAAATATCTCCGTAATTAATCCCTGATTAATTTTCTCTCTCTCTATCAATTAATCCCAGATTAATAATGTGTGAGTCATACGTCATCGGTGAATCTTCGGGAAGCGACCCATGAGATCCCCGGATATGTTGGCAGTAAATCCGGTCGTCGGACTATCCGAACACGTACGTACCTAGTACTATGTTTTTACCGATTTACAAGACGTGGTTGGCTTTTAGCAAAGCACCGTACCTACCCAATTCTCCAGAAATATTCTTAAAGGAATATGTAATCTTTATCAGGCGTAGTATACGTAGTATTGCGTATTACGATCCAGTATCGGATGTCACGTGCTAGGCCTGGGGCTGAAATTGTGTCTGCCCCGTACGAAGCACATATCGGATCTCTGGTAACTAGTCTCTATAATCGGATAATCATGACCTAGTCATATTATCCCGATGACTGCAGTACAAAAGAGCACCAGTTCCGTATCCTACGTGATCATCATCTCCACTATGACTGAAGTGATACTTCCATCATCACACCCAATACACTACGATTCTCAATATACCCAGAAGAGGCGTACACAGAACCTATTAAAGCCCTGGAAGACCAAAACCAAAGTATATTGATTGTCGCAAGTATTAGCGGTGCAAGTCTCAGGTTAAGACCAAATACACCTACCCTGATTCAGACTTCCATAGACACATAGTCATACTACCAATGGAATTCCGAGGGGTCTATCCAGAGAGAAGCTGTTTCCGTACTATCGGTAAACACAAACTCCTATTACACTTGCATGAGTATCATATACCCAAATATATGAGAACTATGTCGTTATGCTCCCACAACGCGCACAAGTGTAATACTAGTCTATTCCGCATTATCGATGTCCAATCTCGATAATACTACGACTAGAGATATTTAATGATTAAACCTTCATGGATTGATACTGTCTCATATCATCTCAATCCGGAACTAATCATAAGGACATTTTATCATTTATATATCTTGGTAATCTAATTACAAATGATAAAAGAGAAATTTCCTTTGTCACATAGTTAATTTGTACAACAACACCATGATCTGTATAAATAGTGATGCTATGGGTCATAATTGTCCAACAATCTCCCACTTGGCCTATAGTCAATCACTCAAGTGTCCTACACCCGAACTATGTATAGTTCACTCAAACTTCTGCTGAGAAACAGCTTTCGTCAGCGGATTTACTGTGTTATCATCTGATGCGATTTATTCGATCATCACATCGCCACGATGTATGATCCGAATAAATCAGATGAATATTTGAAGTATATATCTGGATCATTGATGAGACCATTAATTCTTTAGCTTGTGTTGTAGCCTAGCTCAGTTGCTAACAGAACTACTCTTAATCTAATTAGGATTATTATAGATCCAAAAGGCTTATATTGCTGCCTCAACTGCATCAATATTCCGCTTCTGTTGTTTATTAGGTAACAATATCTTGCTTGGAAGATTTCCAGCTCATTGTTCCGTTATTCAAACTGTATAGTACCTTTATTGCGACTTATAGTCGTTTATATCAGTTATGAAACTTGCAACAGTGAACCCATTCACTTCAAGTTCTCCTTCTCCATTGCATAAGAAAGCATATTTAGTTCATCTAAGATACTTAAGGATGTTCTTAACATCAATCCAATGACTATCACTTGGATTGGCCCGATTGTGACTCCATATGTTCAAAGCATATGAGACACCATGTCGCGTACATTTATTTCAATGTACGAGTTCTCGGAGAGTGCCAACAACTTTTAGATCCATCATAGTATATCCTTATTCCTAGAATAAAAGTTGTTTCTCCCAAGAATTCTACGGAGAATTTTCATGAAAGCCAAGCTTTCACCGATTATATTATGGGAATTTCATTTCCAAGAAATGACATATTATCATTATTTAGGACTTTCACTGTCAGTGCGCTCCCACTAACCTCCTTATATACACAAGAATCATTTTCGTTTTGAATTAAATCATATACCATTATGATTACATCAAAACGATAATTCCAAGAACGCAATGCTTGCTTCAATCCATACATGGATCGAATTAACTTGCAAACCTTGTTTGCTTGTTTTGGTACGACAAAACCGTCAGGATGTTGTAAACATCCTCCAAAAGGTTTCCGTTTAAGGAAATCAATTTTGACGTTCAGCTGCCATATTTCATAAATGAAACATGCAGCATTAGCAAACATTATCCAAATGAATTTAACCATGGCATCGAGTAAAAGGTTCCGTCGTAATTGACACAATGTTGATAACGATACCTATTCGCTACAAGCCCAGCTTAGCACGTTGGTATGTTGCCTTCTATGTATGTCTTCCTGGAAGACTCAAATAGTACCAATAAGCACAATGCCTTCCGGTACAACAACCAGTGTCTAAACTTGGTTGGTATACATGGAATCCATTTCGGACTTCATGGCACTTTGCCATAATAGGGAGTCGATACCTTATATCACTTCCTCATACGTAGTCAGTTCGTATTCCTCAATAAGATTGACATATTTTATGAGGTGAGATCAGAAACCCATACCCCAGGTTATTTTCTGACTCTCTCCGACTTACGCGGTTCTTGTGTATTCGAAGATTATTGGAATAGTTTCATCCTTGATGAACTATCTGTGTTCCATTAAGGAATCAGTGCCTGGAATAGTATTACTCCGATTTTCATCGAGGTTTACTTTCCTCCCACTTACCACTGCATATTGGTATTCCTCTTAGGAAAACCGCATGGCGAGCAACAATTACATTGTTCTCTTGTGAGTTGTATAAGTACTATACTTTGGTTTCCCTAGGATAACCCACAACTTAGGCACTTATCCGATTTGGGTTTTAGTTTGGTATCATCCAAACATATGCCCAGCATTCCCAAATCTACAGGAATGAGAAAACCCAGTTTCTTTCCTGTTCATATCTAATATTAAGTCTGTCAAATAGATTTTCATGGAACCTTATTCAAAATAAGTATTGCACTGTATAATGCGTATCCATTGAAGGAAAATGGTAGCTCAGAGCGACTCATAATTAACATTATCATGTCCAACAAAATTCAGTTTCTCAGTTTGGACACACCGTCAAATTGACGTGTTCCGGGAGGAGTCCTCATTGAAAGAATACTATACTCTTTCAAGCATTTGAGAAACTTATTGCTTAAGTATTTTCCATCATGGTCTAATCATGATGTTTTAGTCGATTTGTCTGTCAACTTCGTGTCGAAACTCTTTGAATTCATCAAAAGTTTCTGATCCGGGTTTCACAAGAAACACATAACCATAACGCGATGCCACATCCGTAAAGATTTCGAAGTATTCATATCCACCTCTAGCCTAGCTAGACATGGGCCCACTTACGTCACTATGAACGAGGGCTAACAGATCGGTGGCATTTACACTTTTACCAAGTAAAAAAGTGTTTTAGGCACTTTGCCTATTAAACTAGATTCGTAGACATTATTTGAATAATATCAAATCTGTCCTAGTATCCACTCTTCAAAAGTGTGGATATACGAGTCTTGTTTAAATTTGTCCCAGACAACAATGCCACTTATAATTCTCAACTGATTAAATCAGTTTGAGCTATTTGTTTGTCATATCATACGTTTGAGATTTATTTATATTCAAAATATAAATACTGTTATTTACATCTATTGTGTTTATCTCAATATCATCTTTAAAAAATAAAACACTTTACTGTTCTAAGATATAAAGGTATATCCGTAACGGATTATACTCTGATATAGAGATAATGTTTCTAGTCAAACTAGTTACATTTTAACAGTTTCCTAATTTAAGTACACACCCGAAGGGTAGTTCCTAAACTTAGGTTTCTACGGTTAAAACAGCGACTCTCGTCCCGTTTTCAATTCGTAGATCAATCTCAACTGAAGTCAGTATCCTGCTAATTAGTAGATTATGCATATCAGTACATATATTTATGTACCACATCCAGTATCTAAAATCCAATTTAAATACTAGTAGTGAACATATTGATGACAAACATATTTGAAGTCGGAGCTTTGCCCCTCTTCAATTCCTTCATGTCTGCCTTGTCCATACGGCAGTCACGCTTCCATTGACCCCGTTTGCCACAGTTCAGGCAGACATCTTGGGATATGTCCTTTGTCTTCCCAGAAGATTATAATGACTTTGCCTTTGCCCCTTTTCCACATCCCATAAGCCTTTGGCCAAGCCTTGGCCTTCTGGGATGTCGAAGTAAGATGCGCCTTACGCTTCTTGCCCTATTGCAAACTCTGGCTTTTTCTCCTTGAGTATAGCCATTAACTCTCCAAGAGTTTTCTAATGCAATTAGTTCTTCTAAGATCTAAAGATAGATCTATGAAGATCCTTCAATTTCATTATCATATTATAAGGATCTAATCCTTAGTTCTGATTAAGAAATTAAGGAGTCTTTTCGGCAAGCATAACAGATTAAACACTAAAGTTATCATCACATGAATATTCCAAATATCATGTTCTACTATTTGCTCAACTTCGGGCTTAGGCTCGAGACGTCACTCTATCAAATAAAGTAACTTCTCGGTCCCCAGGACTATCCTGAGATTTTATTCCCAATCTGAAAATTAAACCGTTTAAAAACATTTTCACCCAGGTTTATGTTTTAAACGCTAATCTTTCAATCATCTTGATTGCCATAGTCCAACTAACCAATCAACGATTTTAGGTACTATTAAATATAATGATTACTATAGTCTAACTATATAATCAACTATGATTTAATTGGTTAATTCAAATATATTGATTACTATAATCCAATTATATAATCAACTATAATTTGAAGTAGTTTGAATACAGTCCAACTGTTTAATTAAAACAATGATTAAATATTAGTCCAACTAATATATTAATTTGGTGAAGAAAAATTGAAATGAGCGCGTATTGGCAAGTAACTAAACGAATATTGAAAATTAATACTTGCCTCCCACTATTTTTCGGCGAGCCTCTAACCCTCTGTGGAGTACTCGGGAAACCTTGTTTCCTAGTGGGCTAGGATCCGTTAAATAACACACAATCTTGACTTTGGCCAACAAATTGTATGATAATTAACTAGGTAGATCTCTAAGATCAATTGGATCTCATCCAATTCCTAGATCCAGTAGGTGGACATCCAAGTCCGAAACATATATCTTATATATGCCAATATATCCAATATATTCCCTAACCTTTTTCCTCTGAATCAATTAAGCCTTGGCTTTGGCACAACAAACTTAATGATCCCAGTTAAGCGGAACCCATTGACCTTGGAAAGCTTCGTAATCGATGTCGATGGACAAGAAGTGATCTTGACTTTGGCCAACAAATCACAACTTGGACAAAACAACGATATGGAACAAAGCCTTCATGATTCAAACACATCCGCGACGAACAAAGGTCTTGACTTTGGCCAACAAACCAGTACCAATCTTGGATCTTGAGTAAGAATCACTCAATGGAAGGAAAAATGCTTAATATATGTTGATGGTTTTTCGAGTAATTGTTAAGGTCTCATCATCATACACCCTTAAACATGCATTCTAAAAGCATAATAAGGCGCGTAAATAAAATAATAATGATATGCGGATGAATATTTAACACACTTTGTTCCTAGAACAAATCTCTCTATTTCCTCTCTCCCGCTAGCACAAATCTTACTTCTACCCAATTACATAACAATTCTAAAGAAACCTCATTTACATTGAAGGGAATAGGTGAGATGAGAAATACAAAGAGTCAAGAGGTAATAGGCTGGACACGCAGGTCCAATTTAATAAATTCTAAATTTATTACAATAATTTCCAAAATTGCCCTCACCCATCTAATATCCATCCGATATACATTATTCATACACCACATCCATGTACTCACACAAAGCATGTTATCAATCAATTTAATCCAATTAATTAATCTGAAATTAATGACCATCCAATGTTCAAACAACGATTTGATTTTGCGCGAGTCAAACTCGTTTTACGAATAAGTACTCAAAGTACGAATTCTTGAATTATATTAAACTACAACATTAAATCCAATTTAATTTGTATTTAATACTAATTCTATATTTAATTCCAAATTAAATAATTACACTTTTTAATGTGCCTTTACGGCTTAGATTCCAAATCTAATCGTTACGGGTCTCAAAGCCCAATTAACATCCAATGTCAATTTAATTAAAGTCCAATGGGCTTTCAATTAATTTCATAAGGCATGGACTTTGGTCAATATGGGTCAAACCCAAATACCAAAGCCCATTTAAGGAATCACCCTTATTTGCCAAGAAACCAATTTAGGCCCATTAGGCCCAATTAAAGTTAAATGTCCATTTAATTATATTTGGACTTTATGGATATGGTTTTGGGCCCAATTGGATCCAACCAATTTGCCTAAACCAAACTTGGCCCAACCAAGCCCATTAAGCCCAAATACAACTTTTCAAGCCCAATTCCAAAATAAGCCCAATTAATTAAATCACAAAATTCCAAATTTCACAATTAAATTAATCCAAGTGTATAGCCATAATTAATTAACCAAATTAACATTTCCAAAACACCAATTTACTCAATTAATTATGCTTATCATCATCAACTTATGTCCAACACAATTGAATCAAAAATCAATCATTTTCCATGCTAATGCTCACGATAATTAGGGGATTTTTGTCCAATTCCAAATTCAATCCAATTGAATCCTAAATCAACAATTCCCAAGTCATTCAAACTCATCCAATGATTCAAAAAACAAAATTACCATGACATTTAGGGCACTAGTCCATTCGGCCAAGCCAAACAATTTGGGGAAAATTCATCGAATTCAATTTTCATCAAATTGACCATGCATAACACTATGTTATCATCATTCAAGCATATTTAAACAATCAATTTCATCCAAAAATGCTCAAATCAATTTTACCCTAATTCCAATTTCATGCTTAAACAAGGCTCAAGATACCATTGTTGGGTTTCTACTATAGTCCCAAAATCATTCAAGCATAGAAATCATGTGAATACTCATAAGAAGTATGACGGAATCATACTTACAAAGATCGGCTTTTGCGATGCGAGGAACAACCAAAAATCTTCAAGCTTTTCCTCCAAGGTGCTCACGGCAAAGCTCCAATTTTTGCTCCTTTGAGTTTCGGTCAATCCCTCCATGGATGGTCTCCAAGCTCCAAGCTTTGAATGATGATTCCATGCTCAAGGGTTTGTTTCCCTATCACGTTTGGATGACTCTTTGGATGTGCTAGCATCTTGTAAAATTTGCCACAAATCTTCCTATTGCCTTCTTCAACTCTCGGCATTGAGAGGAAAATAAGAAAGGAAAGAAAATGGCCCTTGGCCGAATGTGTGGGAGAGAGAGAGAGAAGTTGTATTGTGTTTTTAGGTTTCTAAAACTTAATAAAAACTAATACCAAAATCTATTCCAAAATTTTAGTAAAAACTTTTCCAAAAAACTTAAACAATTTTGGAGGCAAAATGGCATTTAATGCTTTCAACAACCACCATCAACTATTCACATCAATCAATGATGACAAGCATCACTTCACTCAAAGTGATGTGACTTCCATCACTTGATTGACTAGTGATTTGACGCTTGATGTGACTTGTGGGCCGCACTTGAATTCGAAATGCGAGTGGGCCCGCAAACACTCCCGGGCTCGGGTTTGCTAATTCCGAATTATTGAATTTTCCGTTGCGATGTAATTAAATAAAATTTAATTAAATAATTATGCCTATCAAAATTACTATTCACGTCGCTAGCGATTTAATTCTAAATTAACTCGTTCGCCCGAATTAAAATCTAATTTTAATTCCGCGTCGAAATCCAATTTCCTATAATATATCGAATATATATTTTATCGATTAATTCCAAATTAATCGTTCTCTCTCTTTAAATAATATTTTATCTTAGATAAAATATCTCTGTAATTAATCCCTGATTATTTTTCTCTCTCTATCAATTAATCCCAGATTAATAATGTGCGAGTCATACGTCATCGGTGAATATTTGGGAAGCGACCCATGAGATCCCCAGATATGTTGGCAGTAAATCCGGTCGTCGGACTATCCGAACACTTACGTACCTAGTACTATGTTTTTACCGATTTACAAGACATGGTTGGCTTCTAGCAAAGCACCGTGCCACCTAATTCTCCAGAAATATTCTTAAAGGAATATGTAATCTTTATCAGGCGTAGTATACGTAGTATTGCGTATTACAATCCAGTATCAGATGTCACGTGCTAGGCCTGGGGCTGGAATTGTGTCTGCCCCGTACGAATCACATATCGGATCTCTAGTAACTAGTCTCTATAATCGGATAATCATGACCTAGTCATAATATCCCGATGACTGCAGTACAAAAGAGCACCAGTTCCGTATCCTACGTGATCATCATCTCCACTATGACTGAAGTGATACTTCCATCTTGACATCACACCCAATACACTACGATTCTCAATATACCCAGAAGAGGCGTACACAGAACCTGTTAAAGCCCTGGACAACAAAAACAAAAGTATATTGATTGTCGCAAGTATTAGCGGTGCAAGTCTCAGGTTAAGACCAAATACACCTACCCTGATTCTGACTTCCATAGACATATAGTCATACTACCAATGGAATTCCGAGGGGTCTATCCAGAGAGAAGCTGTTTCCGTACCATCAGTAAACACAACCTCCTATTACACTTGCATGAGTATCCTATACCCAAATATATGAGAACTATGTCGTTATGCTCACACAACGCGCACAAGTGTAAAACTAGTCTATTCCGCATTATCGATGTCCAATCTCGATAATACTACGACTAGGGATATTTAATGATTAAACCTTCGTGGATTGATACTGTCTCATATCATCTCAATCCAGAACTAATCATAAGGACCTTTTATCATTTATATATCTTGGTAATCTAATTACAAATGATAAAAGAGCAATTTCCTTTGTCATATAGTTAATTTGTACAACAACACCATGATCTGTACAAATAGTGATGCTATGGGTCATAATTGTCCAACAATTAAGTCAGGTTAAAATCAATTTAATTAAGGCCAACCGACCAATAAGGCGGTATCCAATTAAGTCAGGTTTTTAGATAATTTATATATTATAATTGAGGGAGATTAATCTAAATTATAAATGTAAAAAGTTTTACCCTACCCCAACAGTAAATTAACTATTGAACATAAAAGAAATAAAAAGTAAATAAATAAAATAAATTACTAAAAGTAAAAGTGCATAATTAAAAGTGCTAAAAGTAAAAGTGCATAATTAAAAGTGCTGAAAGTAAATAAATAAATAAAAATGCTTAATTTAAATTACAAAAACTTAAACAAACAAGATACAATCCTTAGTCCCTTATTAGGAACTCTAGGAAGGTATGGAATTTTGAAATGAAATCGGGCAGAATTTATAGGCACCAATGGGTCTCGCGCGTCGCGATGCGACTTTGAATTGTGCCACGTGGCACGCGGCTTCTGGAGATGATGACACGTGTACGCGGTTTCGTCGGTAGTTGAATTATTAATGTTGGCAACATGGGATGACGACACGTGTTCGACGCAAATTAGCGTGATTCGCTGTGATGTTGACACGTGGCAGGCGTATTTTAGCAAATGACGTGTGTCGATGTTGATTGTTGGTAGCATGTGATGGTGACACGTGTCCGGCGCATGTTAGCTGATTTGATATGATGGTGACACATGTCCGGCGCATGTTAGCTGATTTGATATGATGGTGACATGTGTCCGGCGTATTTTAGCAAAAGCGCATGATAGAAAGTTTCTCTGATTTTGACATGTGTCCAGAGCACGTTAGAGGTCGTGATGCAGAGGTGATGCGCGTCGTAACGCCTAAATGGTGATTTTTCCTTTTTTTTTTTTTTTTCCGTTTTTCAATGATTTCCAAACCTTTATTTATCAGCAAAATAACACAAAACACATAAAAATATTCATAAAACCCAAGAAACTATACAAAATTTGGGTCATAATTTCTTACCTATTTTCCTTTGATTTCCAACACTTCTCCATGCCTTTAATGGTCGCCAAGTCCTTTTATCATTTCTTTCTCTTTTTCTCTCTTTATTCTTCTTCTTTTTCAATTTTTTTCTTCTTCTCTTCTCATGATCACGTTTTTCCTCTCTTTCTCTACACAATTTTCCCACTTTTGGAATGAAGGAAAAGTGTCCTATATATAGAGGGGGCTGATTATTTTTTTTTTGTGATGGATTTGAGTGGTTAATATTAAGCCACCTCACTTTTTCTAGACAAATCCGGAGTTTACTATAGCAGTCACTGAATTTGTGATTTTTGACTTATTTCGGGTTCAAATTTGGCAATATGCTCAACGTGAAAATTGTATCTCTCGGTCTTAGCTTTCCGGTGATATAAAATTCATAAAAATCAAAGTTCGTACGAAAAAGTTACGGCCAAAATACTATAGACTGTCCGGAATGAAATATCGTACCGTGCCATATTGGAATCTCGAAAATATATCGCTTATCCCAAAATTATTTCATTAGCGTATATGTGTCCCATTTAACTATATTATGTATATTCGTCTCAGAATCAACCAGTAGTCGAGATCACTAGTCGACAAAATTATCGGTCGTTACAGATTTGGAATCCATTCCTTCTTGCAAGAAGTAGATCAATATCTTCCTTAAGGGTTGATTCAGTACTTGAACGGTTAGAGCGTTCAAGTCTTTCTATTACGAACAGAAAGATTAATATTCATAATAGTTATGAATAAATCGGTCATTAGAGAATTAATGATACTTATGACATAAAATAATTAGAGGGGGTATAACAGATATTATGACTCGGTTCTAATTATGAGATACTCATGGAGAATCAATTTGTATGCAATGATTATATCGATAGACGCCGACGAGTTTTGGTATAAAATATATATGCAGTAACGAGAGTGCAGCTTTAGATTTTTAGTGGAATAACTTAAAGTTAATAATTCAGAATATTTAACTAAAGAGTTTTAATTAATAATTTGGGATTATTGGAGCTCGGAACTGTAGGTCCATTTGGTCCCCGTGTTAGCTCGTTACACTATAGAAATCCATGGAATAATTAGATAGTCCAATTATGAACTCACTTGAAAAATATTAAATAATTGAAAATTATTTAAGGACATAACTATTAACTTGATTAATAATTATATAATGTCACACTTTGTAACTATATATTAAAATATTTAATATATAGTTTTTATATTAATGATTATTAGATAATCATTTAATATAAGATTTGATTTAATTCAAAATCAAATATGTAATTTATATCATGATATAAGTTACATTTTAAATTTTAATTTCAAATTAAATGATATTTGATATCATATTTACTTTTTGAAATTAATAATTTATTTGTGAGAAAAATACCATTGGCCAATATTGATGTGTGACTAGGGCTAGAGTTAATTTTGTACAAGCACAATCAATTAACCTAAATCCTAGATATAAATTAAAATATTTTGTCTTGTTTTCATAACCCTAGCCATTAGGAAATTTCTCTCAAGAAAATCTTTTCTCCAGTTAGTTGATTGGAGCCCACATAAATTTCTGATGATGAATCATAACACGGAAGATCTAATGGTAAACCCAATCTTTATTTTGATCTTTCACAATCTCTTGGAAAAATTTGGTTAATGAAATTTGGATCATGGTGGCTCAAAATGAAAGTGATGTGATTAAAGCAATTTCAAATTCCAATTTAAATGCATGAAAATGGCGCAGATCAAAATTAACACACTTTCAATGATCAAAGGGTGCGTGGACAATAATGCAAAGTGGCGCTCATTAAATATAAAAGAAGAACTATGTTGCATGTGGCTTGAGATTATAAGCAGCTCACGCATGGCTTGAGACAGAGGCAAACCGTGAATGCTTCACCGGGAGCTGAACGGTCACAGAATAATCAAATGCTAAAATTTGACTTATCAAAAGTTACACGCTCTTGACTTAAAATACAGGGGCTGTTTGTTTCGGCTAAGAGGGTTTAATAGCAGAAAAAAAATTTAAAGTCGATCCCGGTACTGTGCGAGGGAAATTCATTCCTATAATTGGTATTAAAGTTAGGTTGAAAAGTGTTCTCACTCTTCTCTTTTTATTTTAATTATGTGATAATTATGGTTGAGTTATTTTTTTTTATGTATATATGCATGAAATATAAAATTTATATATCATAAGAATGAGCATTAAATAAATATTTGTTCATGTGATGATGTTTATTTATTTTATATGCATTGGTCGTAAATTGTTTCGACCTTTTGGTTTTATTAATGTTTTTGGGAATGTAAGGCCGACCATTTTAGGTTTAGCGAAAAGCATGGTGTCCTTGCAAATGTGAGCCTTGTGAGGGACAAAGGGCATCCTCTGCTAGATGAAGCCTTTTCTTCGATAACAAGGCGTCTTCCCAATGTTTATTTACTTGTAGCAGGAATAGTTCCTTAGAGAAGAAGGTATGTGGTATTAGGCCTAAATTTGAAGGAATCTTGGTTGCCTCACCAACTGTCTGATATGTTTGTGAATCCAACATTGAGGCCTCCAGGGCTTGATCTTACTCTGATTGAAGCAATGCATTGTGGCAAAACAGTTTTGTCTCCAAATTATCCAAGCATAGTTGGGATGGGACAGTAGTTATGAATGAGGAATTAGGATACACATTTTCACTTAATGTGAAGTCCTTTGTTGAGGCACTGGAGCTAGTGGTAAGAGATGGTCCTAAATAGCGGCGATGCTAGAATCTTGATTCAGTAGGGGTAAAATTTGATTTTCACAAAAAAGTGATAGATATTCTTCATTTTATTGGGGGCAAATTGAAATTATCTAATTAACAAACCAGACCTTTCATTAATTTATAAGAGATATTTTAACAAAATTTTGGATTGACTATGTGCCTCCACCTTTGGTCCAAAAGTGTTGCAGAGGAAAGGCATGGCCTGCAAGGAACCATACTCTTTTTATGTTTACTGCAACTAAAATGTCATCGGCTTATATGAGAGGTTATTCCTCTTTATGAAGAACCCTATATTTAGAAATTACTTTCAAAAATATTTTATTAAATTAGATATGCTAATGAAGTTGGGTGTTAATTTGATTCACAGAACATTCCAATCTTCAAAAGCTAAGAAAATTATGATCTGTATAATTTTGTTGCTTTGCTATAGTAAAGAGTATTTGATGTACATAATATAGAGAGGAAACTTTATGTAAGATGATCCCATTGAAATCTTCCAATAAAATAATAGCACGTGTTTTAAAATTTCTTCTTTATTATGTATAATCACTATTATGAGTGATCAATTTCAAAATAAATGTATATAGAGAAATAGAATGATATCCAACACAGAATTGTATGAAGTGATGATATAAAATTCAACATTTTTGCTAATGCAATTGCCAGGAATCCTCATTTGGCTATAATAAGTAGACAACAAACTCATACCATAAACCTTTTTTAATCAGGGAGCTATTTAAAGTGATCCTGCCATTATAGGTCATACAGAAAGAAAGCACTTATCAGAAAATTAAAAAAAAAAAAAAGGAAACAAAAAAACAAAACGAAACGAAAATATCAGTGAGATTGAATATTACTGAACCCAATTGAACTCAAATTCTAATTATTTAGTCTATATATCAATTCCACCAAAATTTCTGATGATTGTTGCATTCAGACAGCAGTTTCATTCAACCTCAGAAGTTACTGGCTGCAGCTCCGGACAGAGCAAGTTTGTAACAAATGTGATGTGACAGTGGAATCCAGCAGCGAAATAAGCCAAGATGTAAGAACCAAAAAATTTCAGAGTCCAGAACACTTGAGAGCAAAATAGGCATTTTAATCCTGAAAATTTTTATAATCTTCTTGCACAAAAGGGCTCAGATAAGTTTCCGAATTGGGAAGAAGAAACAGAAGAACAAAAGAGAGAAAGATGTCAGAAAAGACCTAGTAAAGAAAGTCCTCAGCTATGTTTTTGACAAATTTAAAGAGAAGCCATTTTCAAATTTTCCCGATTGAACAAAAGTTTTATTTGTAATAATTATATGATATGTTATGATTAACATGTCAATGCTGATGTTCCCTAGTTATGATGTGGATCTGGACCTCCAGGCGAAACTCTCTCAGGATTCGAACCTAGCATCCTCCTGTATTTTTCGAGTTTTGATGCATCATAACCCAATTTGCGTAACAGAAGGTTGCTATAGACTTCTTTTGGCAACATTGAGAATCCTTGAGAAGGGCGTGCCTCTGAGCTTGCTACAAGCACCAATAACATGACTAATGACACTAACAAGACTTGTTTCTTTGATAAATTAGCCATAGTATATGACACAATGGGAAGCAAATAAGGAACTAGACAGTACTAAGCTTAGCAAAGTGAATCAAGTTGCTAAGTATAATACAAGAAGAGCTCCTCTTTTATATACACTAAGAAACAAAATGGCATTGAAAGAGGAGTGATTAAACAACATTGTTTTTTCAAAAAATTTGGGTCAACATAATGGAAGGTCGTATAAGCAGATAAACTTTGATGCTTGTCTTGTCTAAAAAAACTTTGTAAAATCTGCTTTCTTGACTCATCTCCATTACCATAAATCACATCACACACAAAACCCACATATGTTTTATATCCTTATTTGCCTATCAAAATTGGTGGCTACCTAAGCTCCTTGCTTTAAAAACTCTCACAAAAAGCCAAATTAAAATGGGGTTTTTTTAGTTCACAAAATCTAGTCACTGTTTTGTTCTGTAGTGACCATTTAGCCAAAACAATCTCATAAGGGCATAGACCTTTATCATTGATCATCAGAGCCTTTTATCTATTGATTCTTGAATGCATGTATAATCTCTTTTAACAATTAAATAGGCATGCCATGATGAGAAAATGGTATTGCCGAAATATGAGAGTTTGTGTTGTCATTTTGCTTCTTTAATATTCCCTTTGGCTGTTTGTTGATTTAGCCTTTTGTATATCCAACCAAGTTTTGTTTGTTTCACATATTATATCCAACTAAGTTTTGTTTGTTTCACACTTGGGAGGAGGAGTTTATTTTAGGTCAGCAACAGTACAAGCTGTACATGGAATTAAACAAGATAGAGATCGATCATAATGGTGTATATGTGTATATATGAAAGTCAAAAGATCATCATTTTGGTTTCGAAACTAATAATTATTAGAATAGAACGTGTTAGAATTTTCTTAACTTTAGAGTTTTTATTATGGAAAATTATAGCCTAATCATGAATGAGCATATCTCTTATCCGCATGGGAAAGAGATAAGTGCCAGAGCATGGAAATTTTATTTTTACAATATCTCCTTTTCCTCCCCGCAAAATCCAAATTTATCTATTGAAAGTAACACTTGTTAGTCTTGAATGATACAATTTGGATAATATGTATTGTAATTTTAGTTTTGTTGGCGGGATGTTTGTTGGTTTATTAATTCACGCATAATTTTCGTACAAGCGAGTCTAACATGCAAACACAAACATAGATATAAAACATAATTAGTTTAGATAAACCTGAAGATTCTTGATATGTGTAGAAATGGAAATTATATCAAGCCGAGTTATACTCTTTCTTTAAGAATTTATTAGTCATGTCTTGGTGCATTACAGATATGTGGCTAACGTTTTCCCAGAATTTTTGGCGACTTCTTGATTAAGGGACATTCTTTGGATCAAGAACAATGAACTAAGGAAAGTGGTGTAAACTCTCTCTATAGACTTTAGACTCACGAATTATGTCTAACTTTTTAATGAATGAATGAATTAACAATTTAACATAATGGGGCTTTTTATAGAGATGGAGGGTTGAAGAGACAACTTTAGGTTTAAGGTTGCAATTCTTTAAAGGGTTATAACCCTCAATATACCCTTTTTATTTTAAAAGGTTATATCTTTTCACTTTAGAATGTTATATCATTTCAATTATGTCTTTCTAAAAAATAAAAATTAATGATCATGTCTTTCCAATAAAACACCATTTAAATATATTTTCTATATTGAAAATATCTAACAATCCCCCACAATTTTCAAATTGAAAATTTGTACAAATAAATGAAGACACTTAAGAGAGTTTCCTTGAAGAAAAACTGAATCAGAATAGGTAGCTTTCGCCTTGAACATTCCCTAATAAATGACTATCAGATTTACTTGGAAAACCAGTGACCATAGTCTTGAACAGTTCCGCCGTTGGTGTAAACCAAGACAATAGCCATCATAGAGCCTCACTTCGACCATTTCCCATTCTAGGGTTGTGTTCAATTCGACCATGAACATCGTTCCTGGCTTCATCAAGTACTTTAGGGAATCCAACCTTTAAGAGTCCCATGGAAGTGGTCCAATTTCTTACTTGATATATGTGATCTATTGTATAAGGTACTATGTCTTTACCCTATGAAAACCTGCCTGGAGCAAGCCAAGCAAACCCACACAAGACTGAAATCGTTCCTAAGAAAGCCAAGACAATTCGGTTGAAAACTCTAAACCTCTGAAGAACGAGCAACAGAAACCTAAAGTGCTAATTGGGCCCCACAAAGGTTTAGTCGACCTTTGATAAGCCAAAACAAGTGAGAACAAATTGAGGGTTTCTCAAAGTTCACAAATTTTATATATTTTTATTAGAGAAGAATTATCCAAAACATAACCAAAAGGAAGCCTTTTATAAGGAGGCTTCAACCAAAACCCTAACCCATAAATTATAAAAAGATGAAACTACCCACACACCAACAGACGTGTATCCTAAACTAACCTAAGCTATCCATACTTGCAAACCCATGCATGATTAACCTAATTCCCAAACATAAAATAATAAATCCTAAGTAATACGCTCAAATATAAATAAAACAATAATAATTAACAAATAACTATAATAAAATAGGCCTAAGTATCTTGTTGCTCCACAGCCTGAATAAGGTTCACCATCACGAGTTCATCCATCTTCAAGCCCATACTCAATGTAGTATAGGCTCGGAAATAGTCAGATATGGTCCTCTGTATGAATCCATACATTGCTTTCTGAATCTTCTTAGCTCGAGACCTCGTGATTATACCTTCTGGGATATGCACGATGGTGGTCCGTCTGTGTGCATCATGGGCTGTATCCTGGGCCTTATCATTCCCCTTCCCCTCAAAAGGATTTAACCCTGAATTTTCATAAAAAAAATATAGGTCAGAAACATTAAATGACACAGAAATATTATACTCACTTGGCAAATCCACTTTGTTGGTATTATCATTGATTTTCTCAAGAATCTGAAATGGGCCATCGCCTCTGGGTTGGAGTTTGGACTATCGTTACTTTGGGAATCGCTCATTGTGCATGTGCACCCAAACCAAATCGCCTGGTTCAAATGATACATGGCGTCTACCCTTGTTGTCATGCGAGACATATTGTTCGTTCTTCCTCTCAATGTGTTTTCGTGCTTTCTCATGTATGGACTTGACCAAATTGGCCTTGCCCTTACCATCCAGACCAACCCTCTCATCAACGGGCAAATGCAATAAATCCAGAGGTGTTAGTGGGTTAAAATCATACACAATTTCAAAATGAGAATAAGGAGTAGTGGAATAAATACTACGATTATATGCAAACTCAATGAAAAATAAATATTCTTCCAATGACTTCAAATTCTTAGAAATAATAATACGCAATAGGGTTGGCATGTTGGGGCCTTGGCATGTTGCTAGATGTAAACCTTGGTCATTGAAATCGAACGACCATCTGATCAGAGGATAATTTATGTTCGATTAAATTATCACGATTCATTTCATGTCCAACTTGAGGGGAACCCAAAAGGTCACACACAACAAAGTCGAAATCAATGGTTAACAATGCACAGTACAAATATAACAGCATATATGATTGCTGTAGGAATTGTTCATAAATGGTTCAATGTGTTTAATTATTGAACATATCATTTATGAGGTTCCATAATGGCTTAGGGATTGGTGAATGACGATAGGGGCACTTTGGGAATTGAAATAAATAGATAAAAAAATTATTATTCACGTGAATAGTATCACGTGAATAGTAAATTTTTTTTTTATTTAATTTTGTTATTTGTTTTGAATTCCAATTCGGCCCAAACTCTTATTAGGGTTTTATAATCTCATTAAACCACTATATTAAGATCCAATGGCTAAGATTAAATTGGCTTTTATCCCACATCAGATTCTTAATTAATTTTGTTGTCTTTGGAGCACTATATAAACCCAAAGAATTCTTCACAAATTTTTGCACCAAACCTTTCAAATCTTGGGTTTATATAAGTGAGCAACTCTAAAGTTTTAAGAGTAAGCCACTGATTTTGAGGATCCTTAAGTCTAATTGACTAGAGGAACCTCGAGTTAAAAGTTTTGAGGTATTTGCCTAGGCTAGCACCAAGGGAAAAATACCCGTGCACTCAAGGCGTAGTCTTGCCGTTGAGTTTTGGCTTTGGTGTGTGCACCTTTGGAGGCCACACACTTGGGTGGCTCTTTGGAACGTGGAAGAGCTTGCTGAGTTCAAGAAAAGCTTCTAGATTGGAGGGAGGACTGGAAGAGTCTTCGGTTCAAGTAAGTCTTTTTCTTTCTTTATTTTAATTAGAGTTCTTATGATAGTTAGCATGTTTAGGTTTATGTTCTTTGCATATTTTATGAGTTTTTATGCTTAGAATATATAGTAATATGTCTAGGCTTGTAGAATAATAAAAACAAATGGGTCTTGGGTAAAGGGAAAGCGGCATCATAATTTTAATTATTTATTTTCCGGTGCGCACTCGCGGCCGCTTCCCAACAGCTGATCCAATCTTAAAAGGCTATACAGATTCAGATATGGCAGGAGATATTGATGGTAGAAAACCTACATCAGGTTTTATCTACCCTTTTGCAGGGGGAGCTGTGTCATGGCAGTCAAGATTGTAGAGGTGTATTGCATTATCCACAACAGAAACTGAATACATTGCAATAGCTGAAGCAGGAAAGGAAATGTTGTGGTTTAAGCGTTTTCTCCAAGAGTTAAGGATCAAACAGATAAGCATTATGATAGTCAGAGTGTCTTGGACTTGAGCAATAACTCAATGTATCATTCTCAGACGAAGCATATCGATATTCGCTATCATTGGATACGCGAGGTGATGGATCAACAACTGATGAGACTAGTGAAGATCCATACAGATGAGAATCCAGCCGACATGTTAACAAAGGTGGTTACTCGGGACAAGCTAGAGTTGTGCAGAGATATAGCCGGGATAGCTGTCAGATAATGATCGTTTTCAGATGCAGTTGGAGGGAGAGAATTGTAGTGAATCCAGCTACATGTGCATCATCACCATCTTTGCACAAGCCTCCAATGTAGTTTCGGTGGAGCTTTGAATATGGTGTAAGCCTCCAAATAAACTTTAGGTGCATTTGCATTTTTGTTAACTTTTGATTCATGCATTTTACTATAAATAGGGAGCTCATTTGTGAACTTAATTCATCTCAAAAATATTAAAGCTTCATGTTAAGAAAGCTTTGATAGTGTTAGAAGTGAGGTTTTTTGTAAAGAGTTTAAACACTTGTAAAGTTCGATTCTTGTAATAATAGATTCAGTTTTTCCTCAAAACACTATATAGTGATCAGAGAATCATAACAAGAGGTCAGTGACTCACTTCCTATACGTATCCATATCTGCATATGTAAGCATATAATCCGAGGCTTAGTTTTGCTTGTTTTTATGTGCTGTAAAATCATGCTTCGATTCGATATATGTACTGTTTAGTTCATTTCGTAAAATTCAGCTTGATCTGTATCTGATTCAAAGTCATTGAGCTTGGTGATCTGCTTATCCTGTAGTTTTAATGAAGAGTTTCTGCCTTTTCAATTTTTTTCGAATTTAGTATGAAAAAACTTAAAGTAGTGGTTGATGTAATAGGTTCTTTTGAATCTGATCTGATTCAGGGGGATCCACAGTCACAAGATCTTGTGGTATTTGACAATGGTGTGACCTACTTGTTTATACAACATACCAATGTTTACCTGATGGCCGCTTCGAGGCAGAATTGCATTTGGCAGTATGAGTTACTTGATGAGATAATGGACTTCGGTTTCCCTCAATATACTGAGGCAAGGATTATTAAGACTGATGCTTATAGCTAGGATGGAAGTTACACAGCGTCCTCCCATGGCCGTTAATGAATTGAAATGCCATGTCTTATGGAAGATATATTCATGTTTAATTAGGTGTTTCTGGATGTGGTGGAAAGTGTCAATTTACTGGTCAACAGCAATGGGCAGATAATATGTTCAGATGTTAAAGATGAGAACATATTTGAGGTCTGTGTTCCAAGTTGTTAAGTTGCTTTAGTAATTCAGAAAACTACTGATTACTTTCGGGAGAGGAGATGCCAAGTTGCTAATTGTAGCTGGCCACGTTGATTTATCATACTATGTAGTTTAGCATGTCCTCTAATTGCATCTGATGTAGATAATGTGTTGTTACATCTTATTAGATTTCTGCTGTTGTCTCTTGGTTTTAATTGTTAATTTGTTCAGTCTTGCAATACTATTATACGTCTAATTTTTTCTCTAAGCTTGCTTGCTTGTCCTTCTTTATCTCTAGTATCCTTCCTGGTTTTAGATTCTATATTAATAATCTCTTTTCCAATAAGTCTTGAAGATCATTATAATTTTTACAAGGTCTATAAACATGGCCATTTTTATACAAAAGTTACTGTCATTTTATATCCAGGATATGGTTGATTACTAAGTGGACTTGGCCTGCATTCATAAATTAATCTCTCTCTCCCTCCCTCCCATTTTTCTATTTTTTAATTTACGATATATATTATAAGTATTTGAAATATAATTTAAGTTTCAATTTTGTTTATTTTGTAAATACAGATAAAATTTAAGCATGAACGTGAAATGTTCGTCCAAAATTCCAATTTAGGTGTGGATTGATATTGATTGGAAAGGATTCGAGATTTGGAAGAATCTGCTGAAGCATGTAACATTCAAAACCAAAAATTCTGGGCAAGTCCTAGTTAATTGTTGTATGTTTGTGTCTTAAGATGATTGTCATTTGCTTTTGTATTTTTCAGGAGAAACAACCATACGTCATCCATAATAGGGCACCGAAAGGCTTCTCTTAAAGTGGTTACTAGTATGCCAAGGGTAATTTACCTTTCGGTGTCTTGATAATAAGATCTTGGGACAAAGATATCGTTATTAGATTGAGGCTTTACTTAAAGTAGTTACTAATATGTTAATCAAACTTATATATGTATTGTTAATTTTAATATAATAAATGATATATACATTATTTTCTCATCAATAGAAATGAATTGAACAATAAACTATTTTTTTTTATATTGTCTTGGTGATATTTATATTTAGATGAGATTAATAACATTGATGAACGTCCAATATTAAAAAAAAAAATAAAAATAGCAAAATATTTATTTTTCATTAAGAATTCTAAATCTATCATAAAAATTTATCATGTGTTTATGACATATTTTCTATCAAGAATTATTGATAGACAAAATCTGTCAAAATTTCTTGATAGAGAAATAATATGTCAAGAATTCTCGACACCTCGATTTTTGACAGTTAAAATTTTTCTGTTAAAAAATCACTTTCTTAACAGACATAATCTGTCAAGATAACTTGTTTTTCTAGTAGTGTGTAAAACTAAATGACTAAACCAGATCTAATACTTTCAGCTCCTACATGAAACCAATATCCCAAGACCGATCCGATGCACATTTTTAGTTCCCGATGCCAACTTGTAGACTTGTCGATATCAAAAATTAAGGGACAAATGTTGGTGGAAGATTCTTTTAAAGCTTGGGGAAATTTTCCAATATAAAACTCACCCCAACATCCAAACCACCAAATAAAAGTCCCCAAGAGACACTTTTAGTTCCCAATGCCGACTCATAAACTTCTCGACATCGAAAATTAGGGGACATATGTTGGTTTTGATTTCCGATGCATGCTAAAAAGCCCAAACCTATAAACCTACTTGCAAACAAACCCATCCAAAAATAGAATCCTTAGGCCCATGAAAGATTACAGGGGCAGACCCGACTCATCGCCACAGCTTATTTTAGAAAGAAACGCAATTCAACCAACTCGATAGTTCATAGACAAATTTCTAAGCACATGAGGAAGGATAAAAGAGAAATCTCCATCATTAAACATGAAACAAACCAAGAAAACTTGAACAAGATAAGATGAATTCAAGAAAGATTAGGACTATATTAATATCTATAAAAACAAGGCTCTATGCACGTTAATGTATCTTGAAGGAGGAGGAGAGAGAAAGATAATTTAAGAACCACTTGAGTTTAAAGGTTTTTTTTTTATAGAGAAATTGTGAACAACTGCAATGTTAATCATTGAACCTTTCGGTGCAATGATGGAAAATAAATAATTAAAAATATGTGGTGGATCCCACATGCTTAAAAATAAAATAATAAAAAAATTAGAATTCACTATTTGCACAGTGAATTTCATGCCTATAAATAGAGGCTTCATTTCATTATTTTCATCATCTCATTCTCAACCAAATCTTCTATATTCTAGGAGAGAAAATATAGTTTATTCTTAAGAGTTTGTGAGAGAGTTGTAATTCTCATATATCTAAGAGAATATGAGATTGTTCACTCCTTATGTTTAGAGAGAGGTTGTAACATTCTTTCCACTATAGTGAAATCATTCTACATTTGTCTGTGAATGTTTCCCACACATTGAGGATTTTACCACGTTAAATCTGTGTCTCATTGCTTTATTTTATTGTTAATATTTATGGTAGGCTAAGCCTCATAATTATTATTGTATTGTTATATGGTAGGCAACGCCTCATAAACTAACAATTATTCTCAATTTCATTTTACTTGTGTGCCAGCTTCAGCCCACGATCCCCTAACAGTGGTATTAGAGCTTCAGGTTCAGAGTTACTGTTCACGGAGACTGTTCACATATACGGTATAGTACTATTCATGTATATAATACTATTCACATATACGATATAGTAATATTCATGTATATAGTACTATTCACATATATAGTACTATTCACGTACAGTAGTATTCACGTATATGGTACTATTCACGTATATGGTATTTTATATGGTACTATTCACGATGAAATAGTAAAAGTCGGTTCAAGTGAGAAGCTGATCGTCATCAGAAACACGGCAGGAAAGTTCGAAATTGAAAAGTTCAAAGGGATCAACTTTTCCCGATAGAAACTTAAAATAAAAGCAATCTTGAGAAAAGACAATTACTTGGCGGTAATTGAAGAGAGACCAAATGCAATGACTGATGAAAAATGGAAGGATATGGATGACAACGCTATAGGAAACTTGCATCTAGCCTTAGTAGATTTTGTGTCATCCAGTGTTGCAGAGAAAATGACTGCAAAAGAGATTTGGGATGCACTTACCAAATTATACGAGGTCAAGTCACTACATAATATTATCTTCTTGAAGATGAGACTTTGCACTCTTCGAATGAGTGAGTCCACATCCATGACAGATCACATCAACAAATTGAATACAATATTTTCCCAACTCACTGTGTTGGATTATAATATATCAACAAATGAACGTGCAGAGATTCTACTTCAAAGTCTGTCTGATTCGTATGATCAACTTATCATCAACTTGATAAGTAATGTTGTCATTGGTAATCTAGTCTTTGATAAAGTTGCAGCTGTTGCTCTGGAAGAAGAGTCTAGGCGCAAAAATAAGAAAGACAGATCATCTAGTTCGCAATAAGTAGAAGCATTGGCGATCACAAGAGGGAGATCAACGGAACATAGCTCAAGTGGGAGTCAAAATCATGGCAGATCGAAATCAAAAATAAGAAGAATGTTAAATGCTACAACTGTGGTAAGAAATGGCATGTCAAGAAATATTGTTGGAATCTGAAGAATGGTGGAGAAGAAGCTCATGTTACAACAAAATCTCAGGTATGTGTTGCAAGTACTTATGAAAATGGTGGCGCATTTTACAGTGAAGTAGCAATGGTGTCCAATGATAGAAAAAAAATAGTTAAGTGATGCATGGTTGGTTGATTCTGCAGCAACATGGTACATGACCTCTGGGAGAGAATGGTTGTGTTATTATGAGCCTGTCTCTGGAGGATCAGTTTTTCTAGGCAATGATCATCCTTGAAAATTATTGGGATTTGAGCCATCAAAATAAAGATGTACGATAGTACTATTCGTATTGTACAAGATATTTGACATGTTATGGGAATGAAGAAAAATCTTCTGTCAGTTGGACAGTTAGATGACCTCGGATACAAGACCGTTGTTGAAAACGAGGTATTAAAAATAATGAAATTAGCACTTACAGTCTTGAAATCTGAAAAAATCTCAGTAAACTTGTATATGCTCTTGGGAGACTCGATTCAGAAAGCAACAACATAGGTGGCTTCACTGGATTCTGGAGAGGAAGCTTCTATATTGTGGCATCAGAAACTATGCCACATGTCAGAACATGGAATGAAGATTCTCGTCAATCAAAAGCTATTTCTAGGCTTGACAGCAGTTAGTCTACCGTTTTGTGAGCATTGTGTTACAAGTAAGAAAAACATATCAAATTTAGCAAGTCAAGTGCCCGAAGTAAAACCATTTTAGAATTGATTCACTTTGATGTTTGGGAAGCACCGGTTCAATCTTTGGGGAAAGCAAAATATTTTGTATCATTTATTGATGACTTTTCTAGAAGATATTGGGTGTACCCGATCAAAACAAGTTAGATGTGATGCCAGTTTTTAGAAACTTCAAAGCACAAATTGAAGTAGACAAACTGGAAGGAGAATCAAGTGTCTAATGACATATAATGGAGAAGAATATTACAGCAAGGATTTTGATGATATTGTCAACAAGAATGAATCAAAAGGAAAACTACTACACCATACACTCCTCAACAAAATGGTGTGGCAGAAAAGATGAATAGAACGTTGCTGGAAAGAGTAAGAGTTATGCTCAGAATAACTAGTCTACCAAAATGCTTTTGGGCAGAACTAGTTCATACATCATGTTATGTTATGTTGTAAATATATCTCTATCAACTGCCAATGATTTAAAGACACCGATGGAGATGTGGAGCAGAAATCCAGCTGATTACTCATCTATTTACATTTTTGGTTGTCCTGTGTATGTGATGTACAACGCTTAAGAAAGAACAAAGCTAGATACAAAATCTAGAAAATATATTTTTCTTGGGTTATGCTGATGGAGTAAAGGGGTATCGCTTGTGGGATCCGACTACCCACAAGGTCATCATCAGCAGGGATGTGATATTTGCAGAAGATCAACTGCGGAAAGAAGGAAATGATAGCACTTCAAAAGAAAGTATATATACTACAACAAGACTGGTGGAAGATAATCCAGAACGAGAAAATTCAGATTCTTCTGAAGCAACACCAGAGCACGAGGTACCAGAACCAATTGAGTTTGAAGCTTTTGAAGTTCGTCGATCAACTCGAGAGAGAAGGCCTCCAAGTTGGCACTCAGAGTATAATACGGAGAGTAACATTGCATAATGTCTTCTAATAGAGGATGGAGAGTCATCAACTTTCCATAAAGCTACAAAAGATGTAAATGTATCTTTGTGGATGACAGCAATGCAAGAAGAAATAGAAGTTTTGCACAGAAATAATACATGGGAGCTAGTACTATTGCCACGTGGAATAAAAGCTATTGGTATATATAGGTCTACAAGATCAAGCGAGATAGCAATGATTAAGTGGGACGGTATCGTGCATAATTGGTGGTGAAAGGATATGCTCAGAAATAATGGATTAATTTCAACGAGATATTTTCTCCGGTGGTTCGACTTATAACAGTCAGATTAGTCCTGGCTTTGTGTGCCACTTTTGATCTACATCTGGAACAGTTAGATGTAAAAACTATATTTCTTCACGGAGAACTTGAAGAAGAAATTTATATGCTCCAACCAGAAGGTTTTACTGAAATAGGCAATGAGAACTTAGTTTGCAGGTTGAATAAATCTCTATATGGTCTCAAACAGGCGCCGAGATAATGGTATAAGAGATTTGATTCCTTCATTATTTTCCTTGGGTACAATAGACTCAGTTTCATATCATTGTACATATTACAAGAGGTTTGGAAATAGTGACTTTATTATTTTGTTGTTGTATGTGGACGATATGTTAGTAGCAGGCCTTAACAAAGATCGAGTCCAAGAATTAAATGCATAGTCAGCTAGGGAGTTTGACATGAAGGATTTAGGACCAGAAAACAAGATTCTAGGGATGCAAATACACCGAGACAGAAATAACAGGAAGATTTGGCTTTCTCAGAAAAATTACTTGAAGAAAATCTTACGGCGGTTCGACATTGAAGATTGTAAGCCAATTTCTACCTCACTTCCTGTTAATTTCAAGTTATCCTCTTTTATGTGTCCTAACAATGAAGTTAAGAGGAATAAGATGCCTCGAGTACGTATACATCAGCAATGGGAAGCTTAATGTACACCACGATTTGTATAAGACCATACATTGCACAAGCAGTGGGAGCGGTTAGTTATTTTATGGCGAATCCATCTAGAGAGCATTAGAATTTTGTTAAGAGGATCCTTAGATATATCAAAGGAACCTCAGATGCTGCATTATGTTATGGAGGATCAGAATTAGTTTTCAGGGGCTACGTGGATTCAGATTATGCATGATATTGACAATAGAAAATCCAGTACAAGTTATATGTTTGTACTTACAGGAGGAGCAGTGAGCTGGGTATCCAAGTTATAGAGTGTTGTGGATTTGTCTACAATAGAAGCTGAATACATGACAGCCACACAAGCTTGCAAGGAAGCTATTTGGTTTCAAAGGTTATTGGAGGAGCTCGGGCGCAAACCGTAGATGATTCATTTATTTGGTGACAATCATAGTGCTTTGTATATTGCAAAGAATCCATCATTTCATTAAAGAACGAATCATATAGGGGTACAATATCATTGTAACATCCCGCCAGAGGTAGGATGCTACCGGAAGGAGACATGATTGACCCATCTTTATAAGCCACTAAATTTATCAAATCTGACATGATGTATCCTAAAACCGGACAACTTGGATCTCAGTCCAGCATCAAAATGATCCTGAAATAAACATCATATATCAAAATGGACCTCAAGTCCACACCAACACATCAAAAATATTACCTAATGGCTCTGTGCTAATATCATTTATCAACACTCAAGGGCTCTGCCAACAACATCATAAGAAATCAAACATTTATTTAATATTTACAAATAGCATGCTCAGCACGACAAATAAAATATTAATCCCAAATCCTACACTTCTAACGTTTATCCTAGGACACTTGCCAGGGTGACTGCCGATTGAGAGATATGCGTCTCGAGCATGACTTCCAAAGCTATTGTGGTTAACCAATCTGGAAGCCAACCTGTAAAACTAGAAAACTATTTTGGTGTGAGTTTTGAAAACTCAGTAAGTAACCATGCTACTATAAACAAACAAGTCAAACATATCAACATATTAACAAAATTAATAAATTATTACAAGTTCAAATTTATCAACTTTTAATATCCTATATACTTTACCATGACAAATTTTTAAATCTACATATTCACATATATGTCAATGTTGGTCTCTAAGATCATCCCAAGAACATATAAGCATGGTAAAAGTGTGAATACGCAATAAAGAAGTATAACGGAATTATACTTACAACGATCGGTTGGTAGGATGTGTTGATAACAAAATTTTGCTTCCTTTGAAATGCTCCAAGCTTTGTTTGAATGATGTTGAGCTCCAAGCTAGAGTGATTTGAGATTCCAAACTCAATGGGAAGGTTTCCCTATCACCTTTGTATGAATTTTAGGTGTGCTAGCACTAAGAAATATTTGCAACAAATCTTCCTTTTTGCTCTTGTAGTTTTCGGACAAGGAGAAAGAAAAGGGAGAGTTTTTGGTTTTGCTTGTGTTTTTGTTTCTAAAACAATTACAACTTATTCAAATACCAAAAATTGTATATGGTTTATTCAAAACCAAAAACCAAAAGTGTTGAGAAGCCAAAATTGCATTTAATGCTCTCAACCACCTCCATCACCAAAAGTGACTCAACTCACATCACTCAAAGTTAATGTGACTTCCATCACAGAAAGGTGACTAATGATGTGATTTGATGTGGGCACCACTTGATTCAAAAATCGGAGTGGGCCCGTAAACACATCCCGTGCTCGGGTTCGTTAATTCCGAATTAACGAATTTTCCATTGCGATGTAATTAAATCAAATTTAATTAAATAATTATGCCTAACAAAATTACTATTAAAGTCGCTCGTGAATTAATTCTAAATTAGTTCGTTCGCCCGAATTAAAATCCAATTTTAATTCCGTTATGAAATCTAATTTCATTTAATATATCGAATATATTATTTTATCGATTAATTCTGAATTAATCATTCTCTCTCTTCAATTGAATTTTTCCCAGATAAATTCTCGCCGTAATTAATCCTAGATTAATTTTCTCTCTCTTATAATTAATCATAGTTAATTATGTTCGAGTCATACGTCATCGGTGAATCTTCGGGAAGCGACCCATGAGATCCCTGGATATTTTGGCAGTAAATCTGGCCGTCGGACTATCTGAATACTTGCGTACCCTGTACCACATTCTTACTGATTTACGAGACATGGTTGGCTTCTAGCAAAGCGTCGTGCCTACCCAATTCTCCAGAAATATTCTTTAAGGAATATATATATAATCTATAACAGATGTAGTATACGTAGTATTGCGTATTGCGATCCAGTATCAGATGTCACATGTAAGGCCTGGGGCTGGAATAGTGTCTGCCCCGTACGAAGCATATATCATATCACAAGCAACTAGTCTCTATAATCGGATAATCATGACCTTGTCATATTATCCCGATAGTTGCAACATAATAGAGAACCGGTTCTGTATCCATGCATGATCATCATCTCCATATGACTGAAGTGATACTTCATCTTGACATCACACCCAATACACTACGATTCTCAATAAACCCAGAAGAGGCGTACACAGAACCTGTTAAAGTCTCGGACGACCAAAACCAAAGCGTATTGATTGTCGCAAGTACTAGCGATGCAAGTCTCAGTTAAGACCAAATACACCTACCCTGATACGGATTCCCATAGACACATAGTCATACTACCAATGGGATTCCGTGGGGTCTATCCAGAGCGAAGCTGTTTTCCGTACCATCGGTAAACACAACCTCCTATCACACTTGCATAAGTATCCAATACTTAAATATATGAGAACTATGATGTTACGCTTCCATAACACGCACAAGTGCAATACTAGTCTATTCTGCATTATCGATGTCCAGTCTCGATAATACTACGACTAGGGATATTTAATGATTAAACCTTTGTGGATTGATATTGTCTCATGTCTTATAATCCGGAACTAATCATAAGGACTTTTATCATTTATTTATACAAGGAATTTAATTACAAAATGATAAAATGCAATTTCCATTGTCACATAGTTAATTTGTACAAAAACCACAATATCTTTTACAAATAGTGACGCTATGTGTCATAATTTTCCAACAATCTCCCACTTGGCCTATAGTCAGTCACTCAAGCATCTAACACCTGAACTATGTACATGTCGCTCAACTTTTGCTGAGGAATAGCTTTCGTCAGCGGATCTGTAATGTTGTCCTCTGATGCGACCTTCTGATCTTCACATCGCCACGATGTATGATCTCACGAATCAGATGGAAACGTCGAAGAACATGCTTGGATCGTTGATGAGACCGCGGTTCCTTAGCTTGCGCTATAGCCCCGTCACAATACAATGGAATGGGCTCAGCTGCTAACAGAACTACTCCTAATCCAATTAGGAATTTACAGATCAAAACTGCCTCTTTTGCTGCTTCAGCTGCAGCAATATACTCCGCTTCTGTTGTTGAATAGGCAACAGTCTTTTGCTTGGAAGATTTCCAGCTTACTGCTCCGTGGTTCAAACAAAATATGTACCCGGATTACGACTTACAATCGTCTTTATCGGTTTGGAAACTTGCATCGGTATACCCAGTTACCTCAAGTTCTCCTTCTCCATAGATTAAGAAAGCATCCTTAGTTCGTCTAAGATACTTAAGGATATTCTTAACCGTCATCCAGTGTCCAGCACTTGGATCGGTCTGATAGCGACTACACATGCTCAAAGCATACGAGACATCAGGTCACGTACATATCATGGCATACATGATCGATCCGACTGCCAAGACGAACGAGATCCGACTCATGTTGTCTCTCTCATCTTGAGTTTTAGGACACATGTCCTTAGATAGAGTGACTCCATGTGACACTGGCAACAGTCCCCTCTTAGACTGTTCCATGTTGAATCTCTTCAACACTTTGTCAATATATGTGCTCTGGGAGAGTCCAATTAGCTTTCTAGATCTATCCCGGTAGATCTTTATTCCTAGAATAAAAGCTGCTTCTCCCAGATCCTTCATGGAGAATTTTAATGAAAGCCAATATTTCACCGATTGTAGCATGGGAATGTCATTGCCAATAAGCAATACACCATGGACATAAAGGACAATGAATGTCAGTACGCTCCCACTAACCTTCTTATATACACAATGATCATCCTTGTTTTGAACGAAATCATATTCTTTTATGATCTCATCAAAATGTTGGTTCCAAGAACGCGATGCTTGCTTTAATCCATAAATGGATCGATTTAACTTGCAAACCTTGTCTGCATGTTTTGGTACGAAAAAACCATCAGGCTGTTGCATATAAACATCCTCCAAAAGGTTTCCGTTAAGGAAAGAAGTTTTGACGTCCATCTGCCATATCTCGTAATCGAAATATACAGCAATAGCAAGCATTATTCCGAATGGATTTAATCATGGAAACAAGTGAAAAAGTTTCATCATAATCGACACCATGTCGTTGACGATACCCTTTCGCTACAAGCCTAGCTTTGTACGTTTGTATGTTGCCATCCATGTCGGTCTTCCTCTTGAAGACCCATTTGCAACCAATAGGCTTTATGCCTTCTGGTGCATCAACCAGTGTCCAAACTTGGTTGGTGTACATAGAATCCATTTCGGACTTCAAGGCATATTGCCATAACCGGAGTCGATACCTTGTATCGCTTCCTCATACGTAGCCGGTCATCTTCCTCAATAATATTAATATCCACATGAGGTGAGATCAGAAACCCATACCTCTCAGGTTGTTTTCTGACTCTCTCCGACCTACGCGGTTCTTGTGTATTCGAAGATTGTGGTACAGTCTCATCCCTGATGAACTGTTCATGTTCCGTTAAGGATTCTGTGCCAGAACAGTATCACTCCGATTTTCATCGAGTTCTACTTTCCTCCCACTAACCACTGTATTTAGGAATTCCTTCTCAAGGAAAACCTCATGTAGAGCAACAAATACTTTGTTCTCTTGTGGTTGATAGAAGTAATATCCTTTGGTTTCCCTATGATATCCTATAAATAGGCATTTATCCGATTTGGGTTCAAGTTTGGTACCATCCAAACATTTGACGTACGCCCAACAACCCCAAATCTTCAGGAATGAGAAACCCGGTTTCTTTCCTATCCATATCTCGTACGGAGTCTGTTGAACAGACTTTGACAGAACCTTATTCAAAATAAGTATTGCACTGTTCAATGCACATCCCCAGAAGGAAATAGGTAGCTCTATGTGACTCATCATCGACCTTACCATGTCTAACAAAGTTCAGTTTCTCAGTTCGGACACACCGTTTAATTGTGGTGTTCCGGGTGGAGTCCACTGTGAAAGAATACCATACTCTTTCAAGTAATCAAGAAACTCATTGCTTAAGTATTCTCCACCACGGTCCGACCGTAATGTTTTAATACTTTTTCCGGTCTATTTTTCAACTTTGTGTCGAAATTCTTTGAATTTCTCAAAGGTTTCCGACTTGTGTCTCATAAGATACACATAACCATAACGCGATGCATCATCCGTAAAGGTTACGAAGTATTCATATCCACCTCTAGCCTGGCTAGAGATGGGCCCACATACGTCACTATGAACGAGGGCTAACAGTTCGATGGCACATGTACCTTTACCGCTAAAAGGTGTTTTAGGCATTTTGCCTAATAAACAAGATTCACTGACGTCATATGAATTTGGATCAAATCCGTCCAAGTACCCACTCTTCGAAAGTGTGGATATGCTAGTCTTGTTAATGTGTCCGAGACGACAATGCCACATATAAGTTTCATCATTGTTACTTAATTTAAGCTTTTTGTTTGTTACATTATATGTTTGAGATTGATTTATATTCAAAATATAAAGACCATTATTCACATCAGCACTGCATATCTCCATATCATTTTTATACATAAAACACCCAGTGTTTCTAAAAACAAAAGTATAGCCACATTGGGCCAATAAAGATACAGATATAATATTCATAGTCAAATTAGGTACATAATAACAGTCTGAAAGATTAAGTACATGCCCCGAGGGCAGTTCCAAAATATAAGTCCCAACGGCCAAAATGGCGACTCGAGTCCCATTTCCAACGCGGGGGTCAATCTCTCATGAGGCCAGTCTCCTACTAATCCGCAGATCATGCACATCAGTACATATATGAGTACCACAACCAGAATCAAAAATCCAATTTTTAAAACTAGAAGTAGACATGTTTATTTCTATAACAAACATACCTGAAGCCGGTGCCTTGCCCGCTTTGATTTCCTTTATGTGCCCCTTGTACTCATGGCAGTCACGCTTCCAGTGACCCCATTTTCCACACTGCAGGCATACATCTTGGGATTTGTCCTTAGCCTTCCCGGAAGACTTTGACGATTTGGCCTTGCCCTTCTTATTATTCTTCTTTTTACACCTCCAGTTGCCTTCAGCCAAGCATTGGGAGACTGAGATGTTGAAGCGAAGTGCGCCTCGCGCCTTTTGCCCTTCATCAGCTCTTTTTCTGCTTCACGCAGCATTGCCATCAGCTCTCGAAGAGTATGGTCTTGGTTCATCATATTGTAGTTCATGATAAACCCGCTCCAGCTGTCAGGAAGAGACTGCAAGATCAAATCTATAGAAGTTTCAGCCTCAAAGGTTATGCCTAGCTGACCTAGCTGTTCAATGTCTGCAATCATATGTGACACATGGTGCTTTACAGATGTACCATCTGACATTCATGAGCGAAAGGGCTTTTTCTGCAATTCATACCTTTGCGATCTAAGGTTAGATCGATGATGGTCCTTCAATTTTTCCATCATAGTATATGGATCCAATCCCTTGTTTTGGCGATGAAATTGAGAGGTCATCGCAGCGAGCATGACAGACTGAGCAGTTGAGTTGTCATCGCTATGAGTCTTCCAAAGCTCAAACTCAAGCGGCTGCTCATTTTCGGGCTTAGGCCCGATGGGTCTCTCTATCGTGTAGAGCATTCTCTCAGCCCCTAGGAAAATCCTGAGGTTCATATCCCAATCATGAAAGTCCGCGCCATTAAAGACATTTTCGCCCATGATAATGTCTCTAACTCCGATCTTTCCAGCCATCTTAATTGCAATAGTCAAACTATTCAATTAACGATATTTGGGTACAGTCCAACTGTTACAAGAAAAATAATAGAATATTAGTCCAACTAATAAATATTTAATTGACGAAATAATTTGAAAGCGCGTATGCCAAGTATTTGAACGAAATTACAAATTCAATACTGGCTCCCCACTATTTTTCGGCGAGCCTCTAACCCTCTGTTGAGTACTCGGGAAACCTAGTTTCCTAGTGGGCTAGGATCCTGTTAAATAACACACAACATTGACTTTGGCCAACAAGTTGTATGATATTTAACTAGGTAGATCTCTAAGATCAATTGGATCTCATCCAATTCCTATATCTGGTAGATGGACCTCCAAGTCCGAAACATATATACAATATATATACCAATATATCCAAAATATTTTCCTAACCTTTTCCTCTGAATTAACTAAGCCTGGCTTTGGCTCAACAAGCTTCATGATTCCAATTAAACGGACCCATTGACTTTGGAAAGCTTTGTAATCGATGTCGATGAACAAGAAGTGATCTTGACTTTGGCCAACAAATCATAACTTGGGCAAGACATACGATATGGAACAAAGCCTTCATGATTCAAACACATCCGCGATGGACAAAGGTTTTGACTTTGGCCAACAAACCAATGCCAATCTTGGATCTTGAGAATGAATCATTCAATGGAAGTAAAACGCTTAATATTTGATGAGGGTTTTTCGCGTAATGGCAACCAATTAATTATCTTTGATTAGGTCTCACCATACACCCTTAAGTATGCATTCTAAAAGCATAATAAGGCGCGATAAATAAATTAATAATGATATGCGGATGGATATCTCACAATTGTTCCTAGAACAAATCACTCTTTTTCCTCTCCCCGGCTAGCACTATTCTAACTTCTACCCAATTACATAATACAATAAAGAAACCTCATTACATTGAGGGGAATTGGTGAGAAAGAATTACAAAGAATCGAGAGATAAAGGCTGGACAAACAGGTCCAATTTAATAAATTCTAAATTTATTACAATAATTTCCAAAATTGCCCTCACCCATCTAATATCCATCTGATATACATTATTCATACAACACATCCATGTATTCACACAAAGCATGTTATTTAATCAATCTAATCCAATTAATTAATCTTTGAATTAAGTGATCATCCAATATTCAAACAACGATTTGATTTGCGCGAGTCCAACTCGTTTAAGAATAAGTACTCAAAGTACAAATTCTTGAATTATATCGAACTACAAATTTAAATCCGATTTAATTTGTATTCAATACTAAATCCTTATTTAATTCCAAATTAAATAATTACACTTTATTAATTTGCCTTTACGACTTAGATTCTAAATCTAATCTTAATGGGTCTCAAAGCCCGATTAACATCCAATGTCAATTTAATTAAAGTCCAATGGGCTTTCAATTAATTTATTAAGGCATGGACTTTGTCAACCAAAGCCCAATAAGGAATCACCCTTTGCCACAAAATTAATTTTGGCCCATTAGGCCCAATTAAATTTTAAAAGGCTCATTTATTATATTTGGACTTAATGGAATGGTTTTAGGCCCAATTTGGATCCAATCCAATTGTCCTAAACCAACTTGGCCCAACAAAGCCCATTAGGCCCAAATACAATAATTTTAGCCCGATTCCAAATTAAGCCTAACTAATTAAATTCTAATATTCCAAATTTCACAATTTAATTAATTAAAGTGTTTAGCCATAATTAATTATTTAAATCAACATTTCCAAAATACTAATTTAATCAATTAATCATGCTTTATTATAATCAATACATGTCCAACATTATTGAAACAAAATCAAGTCATTTTCATGCTCTTTTGGTCACGACAATTTGATGATTTTATATCTGATTTTGATTTCAATCCAATTAAATCACAAATCAATATATATCATGTCTTTAAACACATCCAATGATTTAAAAAAAAAACAAAAAATCACCATGACCTAGGGTTCTACTACCATTCGGCCAAGCCTCAAAAATTTGGGGAAAATTAATCCAATTAATTTTTCATCGAATTGATCATGCACAACTCTAAGTTAACATTATATAAGCATACTCAAACAAACAATTTGATTAAATCATGCTCAAATCAAAAATACCCAAATCAAGATTATAAACCCTAAATTCAATTTCATGCTTAAATAGGCTCATGATACCATTGTTGGTCTCTAAGATCATCCCAAGAACATATAAGCATGATAAAAGTGTGAATACGCAATAAAGAAGTATAGCGGAATTATACTTTCAACAATCGGTTGGTAGGATGTGTTGATAACAAAATTTTGCTTCCTTTGAAATGCTTCAAGCTTTGTCTGAATGATGTTGAGCTCCAAGCTAGAGTGATTTGAGATTTCAAACTCAATGGGAAGGTTTTCATATCACCTTTGTATGAATCTTTAGGTGTGCTAGCACTAAGAAAAATTTGCAACAAATCTTCTTTTTTGTTCTTGTAGTTTTCGGCCAAGGAGAAAGAAACAGTGAGATTTTTTGGTTTTGCTTGTGTTTTTGTTTTTCTAATAATTACAACTTATTCAAATACCAAAAATTGTATATGGTTTATTCAAAACCAAAAACCAAAAGTGTTGAGAGCCAAAATTGCATTTAATGTTCTCAACCACCTCCTGTTGGTTTCTAGGGTGGTCCCAAGATCAATATAAGCATAGAAATAGAATGAATACTCAAAGAAGTGAGGCGGAAAACACACTTACAATGAACGGCTTTTGATGTGATGATCAACAAAACTTTCTCCTTGCACTTTGATGGATTCGGCCAAGGCTCCCTTTTGTTGATGAAGATGATCAAGCTCCAAGCTTTAAGGATTCCAAGCTCTTAGTTCGGTTCCCTATCACCTTGTATGGATTCCTTGAATGTGCTAGCAAAATTGAAGAAAGAAAATGAATTCCTTTCCCCTTGGAGAGCTCACGGCAAAGCTTGAAATGAGAGGGAGAGAGTATTTCGTTTTTCAACCTTTTGTTTTCTAAAAACAACTATGAAAAAGCTATTACAAAATTTGGTATTTGATTTACAAAAGTCAACACCAATTTTTTGGCTCCAAAATGGCATTAAATGCCCACACCAACCTACATCATGAATAGTGACTACATGTCACTCACCAAAAAGGTGAAAAGAAATCTATCACTAAAGTGACAAGTGATGTGACTCGCGATGTGACTTGTTGCCGCACTTGATTCGAAATCGAAGTGGCCTTGCAAACACAATCCGGGCTCGGTTTCGTTAATTCCGAATTAACGGGTTTTCCGTTGCGTCGTAATTAAATCAAATTTAATTAAATAATCATGCCTAGCAAAATTACAATTCACGTCGCTTGCGAATTAATTCTAAATCAATTCGTTAGCCCGAATTAAAATCCAATTTTAATTCTGCGTCGAAATCCAATTTCGTATAATATATCGAATATATTATTTTATCGATTAATTCCAAATTAATCGTTCTCTCTCTTCAAATAGTACTTTATCCTAGATAAAGTCTCTCCGCTATTAATCCCAGATTAATAAAGTTCGAATCATACGTTATCGGTGAATCTTCGGGAAGCGACCCTAAGAGCTCCCTGGATATGTTGGCAGTAAATCCGGTCTTCGGATTATCAGAACACGTACGTACCTTGTACTACGTTCTTACCGATTTACGAGACAAAGTTGGCTTCTAACAAAGTGCCATGCCTACCCAATTCTCCAGAAATATTCTTAATGGAATATATAATCTATGTCAGGCGTAGTATATGTAGTATTGCATATCTCGTGATCCAGTATCTGATGTCACATGCAAGGCCTGGGGCTGGAATAGTGTCTGCCCCGTACGGAGCATATATCGGTTCACTAGCAACTAGTCTCTTTATTATCGGATAATCATGACCTAGTCATATTATCCCGATGGTTCCAACCCCTTAGAGAACCAGTTCTGTATCCTTGCGTGACTATCATCTCCATATGACTGAAGTGATACTTCCGTCTTGACATCACACCCAATACACTACGATTTTCAATAAACCCAAAGGAGGTGTACACAGAACCTGTTAAAGTCCTAGACGACCAAAATCATTGCGTATTGATTGTCGCAAGTACTAGCGATGCAAGTCTCAGGTTAAGACAAAATACACCTACCCTGATACGGACTCCCATAGACACATAGTCATACTACCAATGGGATTCCGTAGGGTCTATCCAGAGCGATTTTGTTTTCCGTACCATCGGTAAAATACAACCTCCTACCACACTTGCATAAGTATCCAATATTTAAATATATGAGAACTATGTTGTTACGCTTCCATAATACGCACAAGTGCGATACTTGTCTATTCTGCATTTTCGATGTCCAGTCTCGATAATAATACGACTAGGGATATTTAATGATTAAACCATCATGGATTGATACTGTCTCATATCATCTCAATCCGGAACTAATCCTAAGGACTTTCATCATTCACACATTTAAGTAATCCAATTACGAAATGATAAAAGGCAATTTCCATTGCTACATAATTAATTTGTACAAAAAACACAATGTCTTTTACAAATAGTGACGCTAAGGGTCATAACTGTCTAACAATCTCCCACTTGGCCTATAGCCAGTCACTCAAGCATCTAATACCTAAACTATGTACATGTCGCTCAAACTTTTGCTGAGGAATGGCTTTCATCAGCGGATCTGCAATGTTGTCCTATGATGGGACCTTCTCGATCTTCACATCGCCACGATGTATGATCTCACGAATCAGATGGAAACGTCGAAGAACATCCTTGGATTGATGATGAGACCGCGGTTCCTTAGCCTGCGCTATAGCCCCGTTATTGTCACAATACAATGGAACAGGCTCAGCTGCTAATGGAACTACTCCTAATCCAATTAGGAATTTTTGGATCCAAACTGCCTCATTTGCTGCTTCAGCTGCAGCGATATACTCCGCTTCAGTTGTTGAATCGGCAACAGTCCCTTGCTTGGAAGATTTCCAGCTTACTGCTCCGTTGTTCAAACAAAATACGTACCCGAATTACAACTTGAAGTCGTCTTTGTCGGTTTGGAAACTTACATCGGTATACCCAGTTATCTCAAGTTATCCATCTCCTTAGATTAAGAAAGCATCCTTAGTTCGTCTAAGATACTTAAGGATATTCTTAACCGCAATCCAATGACCTTCATCTAGATCGGCCTGATAGCGACTACACATGCTTAAAGCATATGAGACATCAGGTCGTGTACATATCATGGCATACATGATCGATCCGACTGCCGAGGCAAATGGTATCCGACTCATGTTGTCTTTCTCATATTGAGTTTTAGGACACATGTCCTTAGATAGAGTGACGCCATATGACACTGGCAACAATCCTCTTTTGGACTGATCCATGTTGAATCGCTTCAACACTTTGTCAATGTACGTGCTCTGGGAGAGTCCAAGCAGCTTTCTAGATCTATCCCGGTAGATCTTTATTCCCAGAATAAAGGCTGATTCTCCCAGATCTTTCATGGAGAATTTTAATGAAAGCCAAGCTTTCACCGATGTTAAAATGGGAATGTCATTGCCCATAAGCAATACATCGTCAACATAAAGGACAATGAAAGTCAGTGCGCTACCACTAACCTTCTTGTATACACAAGGATCATCTTCGTTTTGAATGAAATCATATTCTTTTATGATCTCATCAAAACATTAGTTCCAAGAACGCGACGCTTGCTTTAGTCCATAAATGGACCGATTTAACTTGCAAACCTTGTTTGCATGTTTAGGCACGACAAAACCGTCAGGCTGTTGCATATAAACATCCTCCAACAGGTTTCCGTTAAGGAAAGCGGTTTTGACGTCCATCTGCCATATCTCGTAATCACAATATGTAGCAATAGCAAGCATTATCCGAATGTATTTAATCATGGCAATGGGTGAGAAAGTTTTTTCGTAATCGACACCATGTCGTTGACGATACCCCTTCGCTACAAGCCTAGCTTTGTAAGTTTGTATGTTGCCATCCATGTCGGTCTTCTTATTGAAGACCCATTTGCATCCAATAGGCTTTAAGCCTTCTGGTGCATCAACCAGTGTCCAAACTTGGTTGGTGTACATGGAATCCATTTCGGACTTCATGGCATCTTGCCATAAACCAGAGTTAATACCTTGTATCGCTTCCTCATACGTAGCCGGCTCGTCTTCCTCAATGAGATTGATATCTACATGAGGTGAGATCAGAAACCCAAACCTCTCAGGTAGTTTTCTGACTCTCTCCGACCTACGCTGTCCTTGTGTAATCGAAGATTGTGGTACAGCTTCATCCCTGTGAACTGTTCATGTTTCGTTGAGGATTCTATGCCAGGAACAGTATCACTCCGATTTTCATCGAGTTCTACTTTCCTCCCATTTATCACTGCATTTAGGAATTCCTTCTCAAGGAAAACCACATGTAGAGCAACAAAAACTTTGTTCTCTCGTGGGTGATAGAAGTAATATCCTTTGGTTTCCCTAGGATATCCTACAAAAAGGCATTTATCCGATTTGGGTTCAAGTTTGGTACCTTCCAAACATTTGACGTATGCCCAGCAACCCCAAATCTTCAGGAATGAGAAACCCGGTTTCTTTCCTGTCCATAATTCATATGGAGTCTGTTGAACAGACTTTGACAGAACCTTATTCAAAATAAGTATTGCACTGTTTAATGCATATCCCCAGAAGGAAATAGGTAGCTCAGTGCGACTCATCATAGACCTTACCTTGTCTAACAAGGTTCAGTTTCTCTGTCCGGACACACTGTTTAATTGCGGTGTTCCGGGAGGAGTCCACTGTGAAAGAATACCATATTCTTTCAAGTAGTCAAGAAACTCATTACTCAAGTATTCGCCACCACGGTCCGACCGTAATGTCCTAATACTTTTACCGGTCTGTTTTTCAACTTCGTGTCGAAACTCTTTGAATTTCTCAAAAATTTCCGACTTGTGTCTCATAAGATACACATAACCATAACATGATGCATCATCCGTAAAGGTTACGAAGTATTCATATCCACCTCTAGCCTAGCTAGACATGGGCCCACAAACGTCACTATGAACAAGGGCTAACAGTTTGGTGGCACGTACACCTTTACCGCTAAAAGATGATTTAGGCATTTTGCCTAATAAGCAAGATTCGCAGACGTCATATGAATTTGGATCAAATCCATCCAAGTACCCACTCTTCGAAAGTGTGGATATGCGAGTCTTGTTTATGTGTCCCAGACGACAATGCCACATATAAGTTTCATCTTTATGACTTACTTTAAGCCTTTTGTTTGTTACATTTTGAGATTGATTTATATTCAAAATATAAAGACCATTATTTGCATCTGCTATGCAAATTTCTACATCATTTTTATACATAAAACACCAATGTTTCGAAATACAAAAGTATACCCACATTGGGTTAACATAGATACAGAAATATATTCCTAGTCAAACTAGGTACAAAATAACAATTTGTAATTTCAAGTACATGCCCCGAGGGCAGTTCTAAAACAAAAGTGCCAACGGCCAAAACGGCGACTGGAGTCCCATTTCTAACACGTAGGTCAATCTCTCATGACGCCAGTTTCCTGCTAATCTGCAGATCTTGCACATCAGTACAAATATGAGTACCACAACCGGAATCAAAAATCCAATTTTTAAAACTAGAAGTAGTCATGTTTATTTATATAACAAACATATCTGAGGTCGGTGCCTTTCCGCCTTTATCTCCTTCTGGAGCGCCTTGTACTCGCGGCAGTCACGCTTCCAGTGACCCCGCTTGCCGCACTGGAGGCATCCATCCTGAGACTTGTCCTTTGGCTTCCCAGAAGCCTTTAACGCTTTGCCATTTCCCTTCTTATCCTTCTTCTTTTTAACACCTCTAGTCGCCTTGGGCCCAGCCCTCGGAGTCCAAGATGTAGAAGTAAAGTGCGCCTCGCGTTTCTTCCCCTTAAGGAGTTCCTTTTCTGCCTCACGCAGCGTGGACATTAGCTCTCCAAGAGTGTGCTCTTGGTTCATCATATTGTAGTTCATGATGAACCCACTCCAAGTGTCGGGGAGAGACTACAAGATCAAATCTATAGAGGTCTCTATCTCAAAGACAATCCTCATTTATCCAAGCTGCTCGATATCGGCAATCATCTGTGTCACATGTTGTTCAACAGATGTACCCTCCGACATCCGAGCGCGGAAGAACTTCTTCTGTAACTCATATCTCTGCGATCTAAGATTAGATCGGTGTAGATCATTCAACTTCATCAACATAGTATATGGATCCAATCCATTGTTCTGTCGATGGAATTGCTGAGTCATAGCAGCAAGCATGATAGATTGAGAAGTTACGTTGTCATCACTATGTGTCTTCCAAAGATCTAGCTCGAGTAACTGATCAGATCTGGGCTTAGGCCCAAGAGGTCTCTCTATAGTATATAGCAGCCTCTCGGATCCATGGACTATCCTTAGATTCATGTCCCAATCGGAAAGGTTATTGCCGTTGAAGACATTATCACCCATGATGATATACCGAACACTGTTCTTTCCAGTCATTTTAACTGCGATAATCTAATTATCCAATTAACAATGTAGGGTTCGGTCTAACTGTTACAAAAAATAACATTATATTAGTCCAACTAATAAAATATTTTGAGGAAATATTTGAAAGCGCGTAAAGCTAAGTATTTGAAAGAAATTGCAAATTCAATACTAGCCTCCCACTATTTTTCGGCGAGCCTCTAACCCTCTATTGAGTACTCGGGAAACCCAGTTTCCTAGTGGGCTAGGATCCCGTTAAATAACGCACAACCTTGACTTTGGGCAACAAGCTGTATGATATTTAACTAGGTAGATCTCGAAGATCAATTGGATCTCATCCAATTCCTAGATCCGGTAGGTGGACCTCCAAGTCCGAAACATATATACAATATATATGCCAATATATCCAATATATTTTCCTAACCTTTTTCCTCTGAATCAACTAAGCCTTGGCTTTGGCATAACAAGCTTAATGATTCTAGTTAAGCGGGACCCATTGACCTTGGAAAGCTTTGTAATCAATGTTGATGGACAAGAAGTGATCTTGACTTTGGCCAACAAATCACGACTTGGACAAGACACCGATATGTAACAATGCTTTCATGATTCAAACACATCCGTAATTGACAAAGGTCTTGACTTTGGCCAACAAACCAATGCCAATTTCAGATCTTGAGTAAGAATCACTCAATGGATGGAAAACACTTAATATGTCTTGAGGGTTTTTCGCGTAAATTGGCAACCAATTTATTATCTTTGTTAGGTCTCATCATACACCCTTAAGCATGCATTCTAAAAGCATAATAAGGCGCGGAAAGTAAATTAATAACGATATAAGGATGGATATTTAACAACTTATTCCTAGAACAAATCACTCCATTTCCTCTCCCCGGCTAGCACTATTATACTTCTACCCAATTACATAATACAATAATAGAATCCTCATTAACATTTAGGGGAATTAGGTGAGAAGAGAATACAAAGAATCAATAAAGAGAGAAGGCTTGACACGCAGTTCAATTTATAAATTCTAAATTTACAACAATTTCTAAAATTTCCCTTTCCCTTCTAATATCCATCCGATATACGCTATTCATTCATCACATCCATGTATTCATTCAAGCATGTTATTCAATCAATCTAATCAAATTAATTAATCTTTGAATATTAGTGATCATCCAATGTTCAAACAATGATTTGATTTGCGCGAGTCCAACTCGTTTGTGAATAAGTACTCGAAGTACGAATTCTTGAATTATATCGAACTACTTTTTAAATCTAATTTAATTTGTATTCAATACTAATTCATTTATTTATTTCAAATTAAATATCTACATTTTTTAATGCGCTTTAACGATTTAGATTCCAAATCTAATCTTAATGGGTCTCAAAGCCCAATTAACATCCAATGTTGTTTAATTAAAAGTCCAATGGGCTTTCAATTGATTTCATAAGGCATGGGCTTTGGTCAATATGGGTCAAACCCAAATACCAAGGCCCAAGTAAGGAATCACCCTTATTTGTCAAGAAACCAATTTTGGCACATTAGGCCCAATTAAACATTTAAAGCCCATTTGTTATATTTGGACTTAATGGAATGATTTAGGCCCAATATGGATCAAATCCATTTGGTCCAAACCTACTTGGCCCAACCAAGTCCATAAGGGCCAAATACAACAATTACAAGCCCAATTCAAAATCAAGCCCAATTAATCAAATTTTAAAATTCCAAATTTTATATTCAATTAACCAAAGTGTAATACATCAATTAATTGTCCAAATTAATATTTCCAAAATACAAATTTAATCAATTAATTATGTATTCATTTTTTCAACTTATGTCCAACATTTTTTAATAAAAAAATCAAGTCATTACATGCTTACAAGCTCACACGGCATTTAGGGTTTTATTTGCTGATTTCGTTTTCAATCCGATTGAATTTTAAATCAACATTACCCAATTGTTTCAAGTCATCCAATGATCAAACAAACAAAAAATACCATGAATAATAAGGGCAAGATGCATTCGGCCAAGCCTCATTTTTGGGGAAAAATTGATCCAATTAATTTTTCATGAAATTGATCATAAATAACTCCAAGTCATCCATATACAAGCATGCTCAAACAAGTAATTTAGTCAAAACATGCTCAAAATCAATTTACCCAATTTTACCCTAATCATTTTCATGCTTAAACCTTGCTCCATGATACCATTGTTGGTTTCTAGGGTGGTCCCAAGATCAATATAAGCATAGAAATAGAATGAATACTCAAAGAAGTGTGGCGGAAAACACACTTACATTGAACGACTTTTGATGTGATGATCAACAAAACTTTCTCCTTGCCTTTGATGGATTCGGCCAAGGCTCCTTTTGTTGATGAAGATGATCAAGCTCCAAGCTTTAAGGATTCCAAGCTCTTAGTTCGGTTCCCTATCACCTTGTATGGATTCCTTGAATGTGCTAGCAAAATGGAAGAAAGAAAATGAATTCCTTTCCCCTTGGAGCTCACGGCAAAGCTTGAAATGAGAGGGAGAGAGTTTTTCGTTTCAACTTTTGTTTTCTAAAAACAATATGAAAAAGCTATTACAAAATTTGGTATATGATTTCCAAAAGTCAACACCAATTTTTGGCTCCAAAATGGCATTAAATGCCCACACCAACCTACATCATGAATAGTGACTGCATGTCACTCACCAAAAAGGTGATAAGACATCTATCACTAAAGTGACAAGTGATGTGACTCGCGATGTGATTTTTGGCCGCACTTGATTCAAAATCGAAGTGGCGTCGCAAACACATTCCGGGCTCGGTTTCGTTAATTCCGAATTAACGAGTTTTCCGTTGCGTCGTAATTAAATCAAATTTAATTAAATAATCATGCCTAGCAAAATTACTATTCACGTCGCTAACGAATTAATTCTAAATCAATTCGTTTGCCCGAATTAAAATCCAATTTTAATTCCGCGTCGAAATCTAATTTCGTATAATATATCGAATATATTATTTTATCGATTAATTCCAAATTAATCGTTCTCTCTCTTCAAATAGTACTTTATCCCAGATAAAGTCTCTCTCTCTCGATTATCCCAGATTAATAAAGTTCGAATCATACGTCATCGGTGAATCTTCGGGAAGCGACCCAAGAGATCCCTGGATATGTGGCAGTAAATCCGGTCGTCGGACTATCCGAACACGTACGTACCTTGTACTACGTTCTTACCGATTTACGAGACAAGGTTGGCTTCTAGCAAAGCGCCATGCCTACCCAATTCTCCAGAAATATTCTTAATGGAATATATAATCTATGTCAGGCGTAGTATACGTAGTATTGCGTATCTCGTGATCCAGTATCTGATGTCACATGCAAGGCCTGGGGCTGGAATAGTGTCTGCCCCGTACGAAGCATATATCGGATCACTAGCAACTAGTCTCTTTATTATCGGATAATCATGAGCTAGTCATATTATCCCGACGGTTGCAACTCCTTAGAGAACCAGTTCTGTATCCCTGCGTGACTATCATCTCCATATGACTGAAGTGATACTTCCGTCTTGACATCACACCCAATACACTACGATTCTCAATAAACCCAGAAGAGGTGTACACAGAACCTGTTAAAGTCCTGGACGACCAAAATCAAAGCGTATTGATTGTCGCAAGTACTAGCGATGCAAGTCTCAGGTTAAGACCAAATACACCTACCCTGATACGGACTCCCATAGACATATAGTCATACTACCAATGGGATTCCGTGGGATTTATCCAGAGCGAAGCTGTTTTCCGTACCATCGGTAAAACACAACCTCCTACCACACTTGCATAAGTATCCAATACTTAAATATATGAGAACTATGCTGTTACGCTTCCATAACACGCACAAGTGCGATACTAGTCTATTCCGCATTATCGATGTCCAGTCTCGATAATACTACGACTAGGGATATTTAATGATTAAACCGTCGTGGATTGATACTGTCTCATATCATCTCAATCCGGAACTAATCATAAGGACTTTCATCATTCACACATTTAAGTAATCTAATTACGAAATGATAAAAGGCAATTTCCATTGCTACATAATTAATTTGTACAAAAAACACAATGTCTTTTACAAATAGTGACGCTATGGGTCATAACTGTCTAACAGCTCCATCCCAAAATTGACTCCACTCACATCACTCAAAGTTGATGTATTTCCATCACAAAGTACTAATGATGTGATTTGAAGTGGGCCCCCTTGATTCAAAAATCGGAGTGGGCCCGCAAACACATCCCGGGCTCGGGTCATTAATCATCCTGAATGATGAACAAATTTTCTGTTGCGACGTAATTAAATCAAATTTAATTAATAATTATGCCTAGAAAAATTACTATTTAAGTCGCTCGCGAATTAATTCTAAATTAATTTGTTCACCCGAATTAAAATCCAATTTTAATTCCGTTAGGAAATCTAATTTCATTTAATATATCAAATATATTATTTTATCGATTAATTCCCAATTAATCATTCTCTCTCTCTTCAATTGAATTTTATCCCAGATAAATTCTTGCCGTAATTAATCCTATATTAATTTTCTCTCTCTTATAATTAATCCTATATTAATTATGTTCGAGTCATACATCATCAGTGAATCTTCGGGAAGCGACCCATGAGGTCCCTGGATATGTTGGCAGTAAATCCGGCTGTCGGACTATCCGAATACGTGCGTACCCCGTACCACGTTCTTACCGATTTACGAGACATGGTTGGCCTCTAGCAAAGCGCCGTGCCTACCCAATTCTCCAGAAATATTCTTCAAGGAATATATATAATCTATAACAGGCATAGTATAAATAGTATTACGTATTGCGATCCAGTATTAGATGTCACATGCAAGGCCTAGGGCTGGAATAGTGTCTGCCCCGTAAAAAAAATATATCGGATCACAAGTAACTAGTCTCTATAATCGGATAATCATGACCTTGTCATATTATCCTGATAGTTGCAACATAATAGAGAACCAAATCTGTATCCCTGCGTGATCATCATCTCCATATGACTGAAGTGATACTTCCGTCTTGACATCACACCCAATACACTAAGATTCTTAATAAACCTCGAAGAGGCGTACACAAAACCTGTTAAAGTCCCGGATGATCAAAACCAAAGCGTATTGATTGTCGCAAGTACTAGCGATGCAAGTCTCAGGTTTAGACCAAATACACCTACCCTGAAGCGGATTCCCATAGACACATAGTCATACTACCAATGGGATTCCGCGGGTTCTATCCAGAGCGAAGCAGTTTCCATACCTTTGATAAACACAACCTCCTATCATACTTGTATATGTATCCAATACTTAAATATATGAGAACTATGTTGTTACGCTTCCATAACACGCATAAGTGCAATACTAGTCTATTCTGCATTATCGATGTTCAGTCTCGATAATACTACGACTAAGGATATTTAATGATTAAACATTTGTGGATTGATATTGTCTCATATCTTATAATCCGTAACTAATCATAAGGACTTTTATCATTTATTTATACAAGTAATTTAATTACAAAATGATAAAATACAATTTCCATTGTCACATAGTTAATTTGTACAAAAACCACAATGTCTTTTACAAATAGTGACGCTATGGGTCATAATTGTCCAACAGTCAATCTATTAGCCAGACATCCAAATCACACAAAGCATCGACCCAAACATCACAAACAAGTCGTCTTAGATTAAATCCATTTACATTATATGTGACGTAGAGTTAGACTTATTATACTTTATTACGATTAAGCATCTTTGAAATATCATCAAATCGATGAAACAATAACACTTCCTTCAATTCGAAACAAACTTCTCTTACATGCAAATACAATATCGTAATTCTTATATATATATAAGTACATACCATTACAACTTGGCAAACACGCTTTATAACCTTTGATATTCTCATCGGTTTCAAATCATCCATTCATTTCACATAAGCATACATGACCCATATATAACACGAGTTCTATCGTACACATACACCCAGAGACATTTACAATCATCGTGCAACTAACCACGAAGCACACATAACAACCGATACATCAAAGTTCATGTAGGAAATGATTTTCCTTATGCGCAGTGGAAGTTGCTTGTGGTGGCACCGGTCCGGTATGGATCTTCAAAATTTTTTTTGCCTTATCCCTTTTTTGTAGTAGCCAAGATCAATCATTTGGTGTCCAACACTTGGATCAACCACTTGATCTTCCGAACTATGACTCGAAACCAACAAACCGAAGTGTGGGCTTCACTCACAAAGATTAAACCTCTAAACTATTTATAGATTTAAGATGTCACAATGGTGTTTGGCTCTTTGGAATTTCAAATACTCTCACAACACTTATGAATATTTGAAGTTCTTCTCTCTTTTCTCTCAAATCTTTCTCACAATAATTGTGTGAATGAATGCAAAGTGTTACACAAGCCAACTAACCTTGTCATTAAGCATCTAATGTTTTCTTGCAATGGCCAACACAAAAATGTGAATGCCATACCAAAGCATAAGAAATGTTAAGCTAAAGACAATGACTTTGTCATTAAGCATTCAATGCTTTCTTTCAATGGAAAACACATAAATGTGGAGGCCATACCAAAGCATAAAATGCATTAGCTACTGACAAAACTATTAGGTGTATCCAAGCCACCTAATAGACATAATTGCTTGGATGACATGGTAAGCCATATGGCTTTGTCTCCAATGGTAAATAAAAATCAATATATTAATAATGATTTATTTACCTTCAATTATGTTGTAGTAATTATCTCATAATTAATACTAACTTGATTATCTAATAATCAAGACTTGATTATCTCATAATCAAAGAATTCTAGAAAACATTAAGTTAAATTAATTTAACATAGTTTTCATTTGTGACAATAAATATTATTAATCTCATTAATAATATATAAATAAATATAATGTGAGCAAAATTAGACAATCTAATTATATTAGGTTTGCTACAGTTAATCGAGCTCGCACGGGGACCAAATGGACCTACGGTTCCGAGCTCCAATAATTCAGAAATATTAATTAAACTCTTTAATCAAATATTACGAATTATTAACTCCGTGTTATTTCACTAAAAACTCGAAGTTGAACTCCCGTTACCGTAGATGGATTAAATAAACCAAACATCTTCGGTGTCCATCGATATAGTCATTACATATAGATATAGCCCTTCACGAATATCTCATAAATAGAGCCGGGTCATAAGTTCCTTAAACCCCTCTAAATATTTTGTCTCCTAAGCACCATTGATTCTATAATGAACAATTAATTCATAACAATTATGAATATAAAACTTTCTATTCGTAATAGAAAAGTTGAGCGCTCAAATTGTTCAAGTCCCGAATCAACTCTTAAAAGAGATATTCATCTGCTTCTAGTAAGAATGAGTGAATTCCATATCTATGTAAAACGTTCCCATCTACATACCAAACCATATCCCCAAAATACGTAGTTATTGGCCGGGAATGCAACACCAACCTCACCATAGTAAATCAAAGGACATAGCTTGTCATGCATGAGTTCGTAGTACATTCAGGATTAAGATCGAATTCATATATGACCATCTATTAGATAAAATGAATTTCTTCGGTTAACGGATATTAAAAGAAATTTGTATTTATCTGAGTCTAGTCCTATATGATCTCATCATACAAGGTGCCTCCATTCCCATGTCACTACATGAACGATCCCGGATCAAGGTCGTCATACAAGTATAGAATGGACCACAGCTATAGATAAACCACAAATAAAGTACCATATTTGTTTGCTCTCTATGGACTATTTGGATTACTAACTTCATACTTAAATCCTCTTGTGCATCAAACATACACTAAGTCTGAAGGTACAATAGAAATCAAGGTAAACAAGAGAATTGGACAATATGCGATATAAATCAAACAACTTTGATAAACTGAATAATGCATTTATTATTATTACAATAATCAATTCCGTTTATAGTACATGAAGCTTTTAAACATAAATCCCAACAGTTCACATCATTCAACAACACATATATACATCTGGTTTACACACACAATGCTCGTACGGGACTCATTATCTATTTTAGAATAGGTATGATTTTAATTTCATCCGAACGGATTCATAACCAGCTGAACTACTACACCGCCAATCATGTAATCGAACATACACACATGACTCACACCATATAACATAAACTCATCACACGACTTTTCATACATAAGCACATACACGACAAATAATCCAAACATCATTCAAATACTCATATAGATATATATATTTCAAACATACGAATATACACCTTATTACGAAATCAAATCTCATATTTCTCACAGTCCTCACATCTCTTCATTTATCGATCAATCATATTCTTTACTTATCAGTCAACATTCACCATTCATATACGTATCCAATAAGTCACGAACTTCCATCCATCAAAAAAGACTTATCTTATACCAACCCAACTTCTATACCACTAGATCATATGTATTAGTCATTAATAAACTTATTCCAATAACACACATCTACACGTACAAACATAAATTTAGAAAACATGACTTATTCCTTTTGCTGATCTACCATACACAAATTATCCATGGCATATCATCATATACCAATACAAATACGTGTATCAATACTTATACATATACTTTTTCATTTATGTATACATATACATGCCATTACATATTTATAAACTTACATACATAAATACATGCATATAGACATTGAGCTCGTCAATTACATCACTTTATAGCATAATAATAACCAAAAATCCATACCTGTGATGGTCGATTACTTAACCATATATAGTCTCACACTTCTTTCTAAATACCATCTCTTCTCTATTTCCGTCTTAACCTAAACACTTCAATCATTTATATATATATATATATATATATATAAACGTAAATCAACTTTCAAGTATTCATCGTATGGGTTACTTACCTGGCTTCACGAGCACTCCAGGTCCTAGTCAAATCTGCCAAAACAAATGGTGAAACATCGTCAGAAATACGACTTACGGAGTTCTCGACTAAACTATGATAAAATCCCGGAACTTTCTGGAACAAACAGATCAAATCTGATTTCAATGTTTTCAGTTCCATTAATCTTAAAACATCATTATAAACTAACCCAAATGGTCGGTTAACTTAAATTCTCGGTTTACGTATTTTTGGAAAAATCTTCCGAAAACATTTCTGCAAACGCTACGGAAGAGTCCCGAATCTTCTGAACCTACCCGGATTTATCCAAACATGTTCATATTTTCATAAATAACTTGTAACTATCACCAAAACCAAAACACATCTTTATACACAAAAACCCACTTTTACCAAAAACTTACATATTCTTTCGGATCGATCAAACCCGTTCCGTTCTCACTCGGATTTTACCGAATGTTCATATTCAATTTACTATTACTCAAACAATTCAATTTATATCAATACTCTACTCTACGAATCTACTGGTCCGAACATTTAACTATAAACTTGAAATTTATGGATTTTTACTGGGAGGTCTTACCGAGATTTCGAGGGAATATACAGACTCCAAACGATCCCACGAATACACTGGAATCAACCCAATTTCGATCGGAGTTACTGTTCACAATGGGTCACTATTCATCTAAATCTTCCTCCCTCATTTCGCGTGCAACCGACCACGAATCGGAAAAATTACCACTGTCATCTTGTAGTACTCTTCGAGAGCTTTGATTTGGCGAGTGGCTCAGGCCATGAAATGAAGCAACGAGCCCGAATCGAACAACCCATAACACACGTGTTTCCTTCTCTCTCTCGCCGCTAGCAGAAGTCCTAGGGCTGTTGCCGCCACAACAAGGTGGAAGGGTGGCCGGCACACCCCCCTGACTGGTTGTACTGGCCGACGGTGGCTGATAAGCTGTAGGCGCGACCATGGGAACTCAAACACATTTGGGGACATGATGGGGCGTGTGGGGGATTTGTAATGGCTTTGCCATTTTTGCAATTTCTGAAAATAATGGGTATTTATTAGGGATGGTAAAAATTCCCGCCGGGATAGGGGCCTGCGGCGGCCCGATATGTTAGGGGTGGGTATTTAGCAATTGTTTTTAAAAACGGGCCGGGTGCGGGTATAATTTTTAATTCCCGTTAGGTATACGGTCCGGGTACGGGTATAAGACTCTCTAACCTGTACCCGCTTAATAAACATAATTGATTTTGACTTTTTAATTATTAACTTTTTATTCAAAAATTTTAATTACTTATTTATCCAACTCACCTACCACTTAACAATTACCAACTTTCCAATTCCAGTACCACTCACATTGGGATGGCAAAGAATATGAAAATTGAAAAGTGTGGTATTAAAAATTTAAGACTCCACCGAATTGCTTTTCATTTCCAACGAATTGATTTTCATTATAGCCTTTTAAATTTTTGAAGTTTTTCAATACACAATAATCATTCATCGTCATCAGTAGCCTCTAGACAAGACTTATTGTGTACCCATTGTTATTCATCGTGGAAGTTTTGAACTGGATTAGATCCATACTGAAGAGTTTTCCTTGTAAACAAATTCTTGGTGTTTTGTTGTTTACATTCTGATGTGTTGTTTTTGGAGTGCTAATTAATATTTCCCTTTAATTAATTCTCAACAAAGAGCGGTAATAAATATTTCAGCTGCTTAATTAATCATTGCTGGTTCATCAGACATTAGGTTCAGGTAAACTTCTCTCAACACTTTTTCAATTTTATAGTATTGATTTTGCAAGAATGCGATGATTTATTATTTTATTATTTTGAATAACATGTGTTCATTAGATGTATGTGGGTGATTTAATTTTAATTTCAAATAAAATTTTACTGTTGAGTTATGTAAAAATTAATTTGTTCATTTAAAAAAAAAATAATATTGTAGGTTTAAGATGTCAACTCATATACCAGAACTTGTAGATGTAGATGACGAATTAGACAATGTGCATGTAAATGATATTCAGAAGCCTACAAACAAAAAAAGAAGGAGAATTTATGAAGCATGGTCGCATATAGAAAAAAAAATTATTATGGGGATACCAAAAGCGGTATGCAATTATTGCAAGGCAGAGCTTGTAGCACGAGCAACAGATGGAACTCGGCATTTACTTGACCATATACGAACTTGTCCAAATCGAAAACAAATGAAATTAGTAAAATTTTTGTTAGGTAAGTTGAAAGTGGTGAAAGATGGAGAAGGAAATGCCAAAGTGGAGACTTATGTTTTTTATCCGAATGTCACATGGAAGAATATTGCAGAGATGATTTTTTTTGCATGAGTACCCTTTAAGCTATGTGAAGCATCGAGGATTTAAAAAAGTTCTATCTTCCCTTAGTCCAATGTGGAAGGATGTGTCTCGTAATACTATTAAAAAGGAAGTAATGGATATGTATCAATTGGAGAGGACTAAGGTGGTAAGTTTGATGGAGAGTATTTCAAGTAAGATTGCCTTTACAACAGATATGTGGACAACAAGCACACAAACAAAGGGATATATGGCACTTACAGCACATTATATAGATGACTCTTGGACTTTACGAAGTCAAATTTTTAGGTATATTTTCGATTTTAATTAATTAATTGCTTATTCAATTACCGCATATTATATTCATTGTTTATATTTCCATTATTGTTAAATTTGTAGGTAATAAAATAAGTTATAATGTCTTTATTTATTTTTTATAGGTTTATATATGTGCGTGCTCCACACACATCTAAGACATTATCCGATACTTTGGTGCGTTGTTTAATGCAACAAAATCTTGATCGTAAGATTTCTACTTTGACTGTTGATAATTGCAATATTAATGATCGTATGATTAAGTATTTGTTAGAAAATCTTGATAAGAATGATTTGATCATGCATGGCAAATTGTTTCACGTACGTTGCATTGCCCATATTTTAAATTTGATTGTCAAGGATGGCTTGAGTGTTATCGGTGATGTGATTGTGAAAATTTGAGAGAGTGTTAATTTTTGGACAGCAAGTGCTAAGAGGAAAGAAAAATTTGAGGAACAACGACTTATGATGAATAATACATGTAGTAAAAATCTAGCTCTTGATTGTGCCACCAGATGGAATTCCACATATATAATGCTTTTCATTGTATTACAATATAAGAATGTTTTCTCTAGGTTGAAGCAACTTGAGTCACAATATAAGAGTTTCCCTAGTGAAACAGAGTGGGAGTTTGCTGAGATATTGGGTGCTAATTTAAAACCATTTTATGATGTGACTGAGTTATTTTCTGGAACCAAGTACCCAACAGTCAATTTATTTTTCATGCATATTTGTCATGTTAGATTGTCATTGAAGGAGTTGTTTGATTCTACTTATGCTGAGATTAAAACAATGACATCTTCAATGATTTTAAAATTTGATAAATATTGGAATGATGTAAATGGAATATTAGCGGCAGCTGCAATGTTGGATCCCAGATATAAAATGAAGTTGGTTGAATATTATTTTCCCATGATTTATAGTGTTAATTCATCATTTCATATAACGAGAGTTCAAGAGTTTTTTCAGGATTTAGTGAAGGATTATCAATCAAAGTGTCAAGCTGTTACTGATTTTTCTAGTTTTAATAGTTCTTCACTTGTTCAATCTTATTTGGTTGAGTCTCCATCCAAAAAACCAAGTTGCACTTAAGTTAGGATTTCAAGATTTTATAAATGTCGATACTAGTGGAGTTGTGAAGAATGAGTTCGAGTTATATTTGGATGAAAAGCTTTGGCCTTAAATAGATTCCTTTGATATTTTGGGCTGGTGGAAGGCAAACACAACTAAGTACCCTTTATTATCCAAAATTGCTAAGGATATATTGGCAATTCCAGTATCCACAGTTGCTTCTGAATCAACATTTAGCGCAGGTGGTAGAATTGTGAGTGCACATCGTAGCAGACTACATGCAGATACATTGGAGGCATTAATGTGTAGCCAAAGTTGGTTGCGTGTTTCCATTGGAGGAGGTATAAATTTTATTTTAAATAATTATTTGTTCAATTTAATATAACATTTTTCTCATTATTTTGAAGATGAGATTTCTATCAATATTAATTAATTAATTAATTTCATTTTGTTTTAAAGATGAGATTTCTACAGCAACAGACTTACAAGCTACATTTGAGGAAGAATAAGTTTTTATTGAAGAGATTGAAGAGAATGAAGAGAATGATGAGTTTCAATTTGAAGAAAATCAAGAAGTTTGAAGAGAAAACTTTAGAAGAAAATCATTTATTTTGTTTTTATATTAATATTCCAACTATTTGGTAACTTATGTATTTTTTTTCTTTTTTTAAGTATTAAAGTAAATTTACTTATAAAGTTGTTAATTTAGTATTTCTATTTCATATCTATTTGTTCCAATAATTTTTTAATTGATTTTTTTTTTTGTTAAAAAAAGCATGAAGATAAAAAAAAACTAATTAATAAATAAAAGGGGAAGGGGATGAGGGATGGGGACGGGTATATCTTTTTATATACAGGGAATCCCCGACCCGTACCCGCACGATTGACGGGTCGGGATTGGGGATATTATATATCACACGGGTACGGGTACGGGTATTGAAATCCCCGTCTTATACCCGGCTCGTTGCCATCCCTAGTATTTATAGTGAAGTTTCTGAAATTTACATTTTGGCCCCTGAAAATTACAATCAGGCCATAGTCATTGAAATTTCTAGAAATTTTACATATTTGAAGCCCTTCTGATGCAAATTATGAAAAGTATTCAACATAAAAGTTGTTCATCTTGAAAAAACGAGTCTGATGGTTAAAAAATAAACTCAATCGGAATTCATTTGCTATCTTTATAGCCGAAACAAGAAATATTTACGTGTATAATAATAAAATCAGAAATCGCGTAACTGGTTCTCGAAATCACGCATTTTCCAATGTGATGAAACTTCACTTTAAAATATTCCCACCTATTTTCCAACTCATGAAGTCTAATTTTCGAATACCATCCCTTTCCAAATCTTTCACTTTAATTCAAAAAATTTCCCGTACTGTTCCAAAAACTCGGGATATTACAACCACTTTATCCGTGAAGTAGTGGAAGAAGACAGTGTGAACTTGTTGAAGGTACACACCAATGAGAACCTTGCAGACGTAATGAACAAGCCTATCAATGCATACAAGTTTGTATGGTGTAGATCATCTTATGGCTTAACAGAAACGTAAGCAGCTTCAAGACGGAAAAGTAGAACAGATGGTGTGAAAACTTATTGGTTCTCAGTAAAGTTTCCAAGTGGGAGAATTATTAATCATTGAACCTTTCGGTGCAATGATAGAAAATAAATAAATTAAAATATGTGGTGGGTCCCACATGCTTAAAAAGAAAATAATAAAATTAGAATTCACTATTTTCACAGTGAATCTCATGCCTATAAATAGAGGCTTCATTTCATTATTTTCACCATCTCATTCTCAACCAAATCCTATGTATTCTAAGTGAGAAAATATAATTTATTCTTAAGAGTTTGTGAGAAAGTTGTAGTTCTCCTATTCTAAGAGAGTGTGAGATTGTTCACTCCTCGTGTTTAGTGAGAGGTTGTAAAATTCTTTCCTCTATAATGAAATCCTTCTACATTTGCCCGTGGATGTTTCCCTCACATTGAGGGATTTACCACATTAAATATGTGTCTCATTATTTTATTTTATTATTAAGATTTATTGTAGGCTAAGCCTCTTAATTATTATTGTATTGTTAAATGGCAGATAACGCATTCTAAACTAACAATTATTCTCAATTTCATTTTACTTGGGTGCCAGCTTCAGCCTACGATCCCCTAACATGCAATCATTTTCCCTAATATTTTTTTAATATGACAAAAATGTTTTGAAAGTTCGGGGGTATTTTCATGAATTGGTAGCTCTATTTTTCTATGAATTATAGAAATTCAACTGAGGCCTCTGCCTTCTTTAATCTTAATGTGGATTTGTGTCAGCGTCACATTAATGATTAAAGAAAATATATCCACTAAGCAGTAGAGATAGTCATAAGTTTTAGGGGTTCTCGACGAGTTTCTAAAATATAATTCTACCGATAAATGATATAAATAATATAACACAATTTATTTTAATTTTGGAAACCTTATACCAATTTTAAAATCATAAGCAGTCTCCCATGTGTACTATTTCTATGACCGTCCTTGTTTGGAAAGTGCTGACGGGTGATTTTCGTTCCAGGGGCAGTTTCGAGATAACCCTCCCGAGAAAATCCTCTTTCAACCTTGAATTTGTTTGGTTATGGGGACACCAAAGACAAACGCGATAAAAGGAAAAAAGAACACACAAAGTCGACAATGAGAGTTTTAACGTGGTTCGACGGAGCGTGTCCTGCCTACGTCCACGGGCACAAAGTGGTGGGGGTTATTTTTATTACAAAAACTAACTCAGCCGACCTATTTAAAGAGAGGTCTAAATGAAACCGAGCTGTTTGTCTTTCGAGTTTTTACAAGTGGTGCTCATCTTGTTCCATACAAATTTCGCTATCTCTTTTTTCTCTCTCAACAATTGAATTTAACTTCTCTTTATATACTCAGAGAATTACAACACTGTTTCTCTAGCTTTATGACGTTTCCCGTGTGATCTCCGACTGATTGACGGGATCTCTGCCCCAAGACTGTCGTTGCCGAAAGCAAACCTGCCGCCTAACGGCCTATCACATCACTCTATTTTCTCCACTGCCACACGGAACTATAATAATGGCAGCCTGTAAAGAGCCTTTGAATAATGGCACGTATCGGAGGGAAAATTTCAACTACTCTGATCTCACGTCGGTCTTCAAGAGGTCGGCCAAGTGATCTGCCGATCTTCCCAAACTGTTCCCGTCCTGACCCGAAATATCTGAACTCATCAACCCGTTCCAGGAGGTAAAACAGAACCAAACTGAGCTTCCGGTCTAATATGGTCGGCCTCGGTTCTGATATTGTCAGTCTCTAAAGTCTGTTCCATGTTGTATCATTTGGTCGCTCATACCTGAAAAACTGGACCCGAACTCCATGCCGGGTCGAAGAACAACATATACCCTATGAGCATTGGTCCTTCGGACAAGGAGAATTTCCTCTTTGCCCTTGCCGAACTATTCAGATACCTTAGTCACAGAAATCCCCATCAACATTTGTCCCCTAGTTCTCGGTTCCAACGAGTATATGAGTTGGTGCCAGGAACTACAAAAAATCTGAAGTGTAATATTAGTCAGGTGGTGGTCGATTCCAGGAGTAAAGCAAAAAACAATTCAACCTCAATGTCCTCGGCCAAAGTAGATTCTGATGTCTTTCCAAAAAATTTCCCATCTTGAAGCAAATACCCATTTTACCCTTCTAGAAGCCGTCCCTCGAGAACCACAATCCATCACGTCTCCTTAAATTCCCGTCAAATCACCTTTAGGATTTAACCCGAGCGCGCCACTTGTCAAGAACCCATGGTCTTCCCGCCAAAAACTCAAATCAATCAACCATTCACAGGGCAGTCAAAGGTCTTTCGATCTCAACCGTTCATCCCAATCTGATCAGATGGAGCCTGAGGGTGACACCCGGCGCACATCTGAAGCCTTCTTGGATCCAACGGCCACAAATGCACCGAGCTGACTATAAGAATGCCATGCAATATTTCTTTCTCTCTTTTATGAAAATCTAACTCTCAAACTGCAAAAGCTCCATCGTTCGTGAGACCAGCAACCTTCCAACCGACCAGACCAATTGTCAACTCTCATTCTCAAATCAAGTAAGTTCCTGCTCACCCCCTCTCTTTTTATTTGCTGTATGTTATCATGACTGTTCGTGGCTTGTGACTGCTTGTGAATGCTTGTGTACTTGCTGTTGTCTATTCTTCGTTTCTTCTAGCATGTTAATCCTCTTGTTCTGCATTGTGAAGCTTGTTTCGGGTTTTGTGATGAGTGTATGGTATATGTGTTCTCTAGTAGAAGGATGGGTAGTGGGGTAGGATGTATGCGTTTTGGGTTTTTTAGGTTTCGTGTCTGGTTGTATGTGTTTAGGAAAAGACTTGCTGTGTGTGGCCATTGCTAGGGCATTTAGAGATTGTAGACTTAAATTCCCAGAAGTTAGAGTAGCTCTTGAACCCACAGTGCCTCAAACTAACCACTGACCGACCTTCTCGTCCATTGCAATTGTCAAGAATGTCTGACGTCGAATCCTCTTCGGCCAAGCCTGCAAACCCTCAACCTCCTCATGCTGAAGAATCCTTCTCCAGCTCGGGATCTCCCAACATACAGGAATTAAATACCACCACAACCCCTTCTCAAGAAAAAAATGACACTTACCACTATAGAAGTCCTCGGAAAGACCTTGAGCCAGACGAATTAGACCATTCTACCTTGGACATGAATCGGCCCTCCACCATCACTGAAGATGCCTTGGTCGTACTCCACCAACAGTACGACATCCCAATTGACATAGCCCTGAAGGTCCTGGGTCTGTTTGAACGCGCGAGTCAACCTAACTCCGGCTCGGTGGCTCTTCTTCCTTATTTTTTTGAGTGCGGTCTTCGGTCTTCGGTTGCCCATTCAACCGTATTTTTTTGAGTGCAGAATAACTATGTGATGGCCCGGAATAAGGACCTTCTTATGAGTTTCTTATCCGATGGGGGCCAGGTACAGAGGCTTCAAAGCCAAATTACTGAGCGGGAAGTCGAGCTGGCAAAAAAGAATGATACAATCAAAACTCTTGAGCAGACTGCGGCCGAGGCCCTTTCACTGAATGAGTCTCTCTGTAATTCCTCAGCCTTGGTCAGGAAGAACACAGAGGCCGCCCAGGAAGAAAACAAATGCCTGAGGTGGGAGGTGGTGAGCTCTGAATCCAAGCTGAAGAAAATGACTGAAGAGAGAGATCGGGCTCTGGAGGCGTTGAGAAAGAGGGAAGCCGAACTGAAGGACGAGCTAGAGAGAACCAGACTCAAGGGGGTTGGCGACTGTGCCCAAATTATTCGGATATTGATGCCTGAGGTTGACATGGGACCGATCTACGTGGCCATCCGCTTCTACAAGGGGGAGCTTTCGGAGGAGGAGGCCCACAAGTTACTTGCCCTCCCCTCGGAGGAAATCCATGATCCTGACCCCCTTTCTGTCATTCCAATGTCTCCGGCACCTGAGGAGATCCAGCCTGAGGCTCCCGCTCCCGCCCCTGAAGTGCCCGAGGCTGAAACTGAAGAAGCCCCTCCTGCCTCCCAAGCTGAAATCGAGGTGCCTCCTGCCGAGCCCGTACCTGACATCCAGCTATCCAGACCTGACAAGGAAGAAACAGCTGCCCTTGTGCGGGCTGATGAATGAGGGTGACCCGAAGGGGGCCCTATGTAAACTTGAACAATATACTCTTCCCTTTTTTTTGTAATAACAATCTACAACTTCTTTTTTACTGTTTATTTTGAATGCTTTCTTTTCTGCTTTCCATACTTAGCATATTTTCTGCTTCCAACTTGCTAACTTGCCCTTCTAAATCTGAAAGTGGTAAGAAATCTCGACTGTGACCAACTCGAATCCGACCAAGCGGGAACGCTCCATCCCCGAGCCGGTAACATGAACTCGGTGGGAGGTAACCCGACCCCGAACTGAGAGATCACTTGGCTCTGGGGGAATGTTCCCTCCCCAGCCCAACAAATATCCGGTCATGGGGGAATGCTCCATCCCTATGCCGACGACAAGAGCTCGGTGGGATGTAACCCGACCCTGAGTTGAAGAAATACTTGGCTTTGGGGGAATGTTACCTCCCCAGACAAACAAGGATCCGGCCATGGGGGAATGTTCTGTCGCCATGCCGATGATACGAGCTCGGTGGGACGTAATCCGACCCTGATTTGAAGAAATACTTGGCTCTGGGGAATGTTACCTCCCCAGACCAATAAGAATCCGGCCATGGGGGAATGCTCCATCCCCATACCGATGATACGAGCTCGGTGGGACGTAACCCGACCCCGAGTTAGAGGAACAAAGCATTGGCGGAACGAATCCAGCCCTGAGCAGGTAGAACATAGCATCGGCGGAACGAATCCAGCCCCAAGCAGGCGAAACATAACAGACTCGGCAGAACGAATCCAGCCCCGAGCAGGTGGAACATAGTATAATCGGCGGAGCGAATCCAGCCCCAAGCTGGTGGAACATAACAGATTCGGCAGAGCGAATCCAGCCCCGAGCTGGTGGAACATAACAGACTGGGCGGAACGAATCCAGCCCCAAACTGGTGGAACATAACAGACTCGGGGGAACGAATCCAGCCCCGAGTTGGTGGAACATAACAGACTCGGCGGAACGAATCCAGCCCCGAGCTGGTGGAACATAACAGACTCGGTGGAACGAATCCATCCCCGAGATGGTACTCGGCAGAACGAATCCAGTCCCAAGCTAGTGGAAAATAACAGACTCGGCGGAACGAATCCAGCCCCGAACTGGTGGAACATAACAGACTCAGCGGAACAAATTCAGCCCCGAGCTAGTGGAACATAATAGACTCGGCGGAACAAATCCATCCCCGTGCTGGTGGAACATAACTGACTCGGTGGAATGAATCTAGCCCCGAGCTGGTGGAATATTTGAGACTTACACGAAGGAAGATTCTTAACCTCTGATGCTCTGCGGATCCCGATGCTGGCGTCCCATTGTCGGGCATCGGTGAAAAAAAAATAGAACAAGATAAAGTTAACAAAATGGAGGTGGCTTAGCACATACTCCATACAAATCTGAAAGGAATAACAACTCGGGTGCCCCGAGGCAGCGTCCTGCCTGGTGCCTCCCAAAACACAATTCTGAATCTTACAACTCAGCGTCCCGGCTAGCCGAGCTACGGATCAATGAGCGGTCGAGACCCGGAAGGCAGAAACCTTCTCATGCAAGGTGGCTTTGGAGTCTGCAAGCGCTATGAGGGTAGAAACCTTCCCATGCCATGCTTCTCCTGATCCGAGGCGGTTAGGCAGATACCCCACGGGGGAAGAAGAACCCCGTGTATGCCATCCCTTAGGTGTTTCTCAATGGGACTCACCAGCCGACTCGCATGGGAAGAAACCTACATGGGTCCGGTTTACCCGAGACCATAATGGTCATGGAGGCCATTCGGCCGTCCCCATGCCACGTGGTCCGATGGTTCTCCGCGGGATTCACCAGCCAACTCGTAGGGGAAAAAACCTCCATGGGTCCGGTTTACCCGAGTTTCTCCTCAAAGATGCAAGTCACGGGGTAGTAACGCTCCGGCCTCAGGGGTTTGATAATGACACTCGGGATTGGCGTGTCGCGAGGGGTTCGCACTTTTCCCACATGTACCTCATCCCTTGACGCATTCTGGATCCTCAAAGGTGAAAGGAGTCAGGTCGGGACACTTCCACCCGGGGGTTTGACAGTGACACCCGAGATTGGCGTGCCACGGGCTTGGTGCCCTTCCTGACTACCAATCACCCCTTCACATCAAGCACATCCCAAGAATATTGAACATAGCTTTCGCATTCAATTAACAAACAAATAAAGAGGAAAAGTTTCTTAATTCAAAATAGAAAGTTTTATTCATATTCAAGGGACATATTGCTCTTCTTACAACTCTTTGTGGGTCATTTTAAGAGAGGCTATTTACAATGATTTTTCTGGTTCTTGTCTTGGCAGTCTGACACATCTTCTAGTCAGAGCTTCCTCAGATCATTATGGACTTGATTTTGAAGTCCCGGACCATGCCAACAGGGTCCCTTCGTACCGAGCGATCCATAAGCATCTCTGGACAATTCGGAGCTCGGTCAAGAACCCTTCCCATGGCCTTTAGTGGCCCCCGTGAGATTTTTCTCCTTTCCTCTCATTCGGGGAGGCCACTGTAATAAACGAGGGGGGGCTTCACAAATGCCAATCACGTGCCCATGGACATCTCCTTCCGCGATCGATCCTTGAGCACTACCTCCCCGAGGACCTGGCAGGCCGAACGAGCGTATCACCTTCTTCTCGGGGGGTTGTGACCAGCGGTTGGCAGACGTCACCAATCCACATCGTTACATCTCATTCTACAACTCAGTTCTAATGGGTGATCGTTGGCCAACCTTCTTACATTCCATTCTACAACTCAAAAAAAAAAGCTTATGCTGTCAACCTTCCTTCTTTTTATGAACCATTTCCTCTTTCCGTTTAGACCAGCTTCTTCCCTTATTTTCCCAAACTATTCTGCTGCTGAACTGTCCAACGACCCATGGTTTCCACATTCTACCTGTTGGTTATTATCTAGGTCCCAAGATCAAACAAGAACATGAAATCAATGTGTGAACACACCAACGGAGATAGCGGAATACTCACATCGATCGGTTGAGTCGATTTGAAGACGAATGAAGCCCAAAATGCTCACTGCCAAGGGCGCCAAAACCAGCAGTTCACTGCCTCCAAAAATAGAATTTTGAGTGACGAAACGGAGCTCCAAGCCTCGTCTCACGGATCCCGGCTCATGGTCGAACCTCCCTACCACTTTCTCAAGACTCGTAAGTGTGCTAGCACTACAAGAAAAAAAGGCTTTTACTGATACTAAATTAGTGTCAGTAAAGGGTTTTACTGACACTATATAAATGTGTCAGTGTTGCCGCAGCCAGAAATCACTGACACTAGTTTCTAGTGTCAGTGATTCTTAGTGTCAGTAAACGTTAATACTGTAGTATTAGAAAATTATTGACACTATGGTATCAGTAATCTCTCACACTATTTTAGTGTCAGTAAATTATTGACACTATATCATCAGTATTTAGTGATACTATAGATTAATCGTATTATTTCACAATTATATTTCTTATTTTTTGTAATTAAATTAATCATAAAATATATATATATATATATATATATATATATATACCAACTCAATGAAATAAAAAACTAAAAAATTACATTTATATAAAATTCGCAATATAATAGATTAATCGTATTAATCAATTCAACAGTATCACATGATGAATACAAAAACTCCATAGACAATCTTTAAATTAACATATATATATTTCAAAAACTACTCTTAAAGTCCCATCAAAATGTCATGCCCCCACCAAAATTCATGATACTTGTTGAGAAGCCTGCAACAATCCCCCAACAATATGATATCTGGCACAAAATCTGAAATTATAAACCAAATGTTAAGAATTAGATGGACTTCCAAAAAAAATCGATATCTTCATAAATAAAAACATTAAATACATCCAAATAAAAATACAAAATATAACCATAATCTAATTTTTGTCACATAAAGCACTTATTGACAATAACCATACCAACAACCTAAGAGCATGCATATAAAAAACCAAATGGCATCCATAATAACAAGTTGTATCTTTCATACCGCTACATAATCACCAAAACAAAAAATCAATAACACACACACACAACACACACACACACACACACACACACACACACACACACACACACATATATATATATAGACGGACATAAAACTGAAATAAAAGGATCTCATGAACCAGATGAAGTTTATTAGATGACATGATCTAATACTGTTTCCAAATGCAGGAAGCAAATCAAGATGACAATTAGATAGTTGTTCATTATGGAATTCCTGGAAACTAAAAGTTCAAAGCTCAAAATGTACTAGAATGTAACATTCCAGGTAATTGCCATAAAAATAGATGAGATAAACATGTTAGATCTCAATATATCAAATACTGCTTCCATAGCATTCATGCTGCACCTCAAAGCACATCAGATGACAGGTGCCATATCCCCCAAAGGTTTCAACAAGTATCAATCAGAACATGGCAAAACTTCATCAGGTAAACATTATCTTTCATTATCTTGAAATATCATCAAATCGGTCATACTAAAATAATACTCATGCCAAACATTTAATCCACTATCACTAACCGTGTATACATGCATATGTTATCATCTCATCATGTTCTAGCATTCTTACAATATGATCTTTCTAAGTAAGCAAACAACTTATACAATCAAAGCTTGACTTACAACTAATACCATGCATGCATCATGCACACTTACACCATCAAAGCTTGACTTACTTTCATGGCTAATAACATCAACAGCCTACAGCAATCCAACAAATGGATATATTCATATATTTCCACTTAACTAACATAAATGTTTGCATAACTTAATATACATATTCAACTAGTTGAAGTATAGCGAACACCCTCAAACCAAAAGGCTTACCTCCAATTTTGATTAAAATGAATACAAACAAAAAAAAACTCACTTGTAAAGAAAGTTGTGATCATGGAGACCAACAACAAGAGCAGAAGCACCAATCTCCCTCATAAGAGCCACAATCTTGGTTCACTAAAAAAAATAATGAACTTGCCTTGTCAGCTAAAGGTTCACGACTAAATGGAGGATCATGCTCCAAGTATTCAAAAATAAGCTGGCCTGGAGGATTGCGAATCTCACTTTCTTCACTTGATGAACCCACTCTCTTTCAACCAAAATCTACACAGGCAAAATCTGCAAACCAAATCAAGCAATTTGTTCCTATTATACATTGATTATACATTGTGCTGAAACATTGTCAAATATTTTATGAGAGAACTTCTATCTCTATTATACATTGATTATTTACTAAATAACTTTCTCCAAGAGGTACCCTGATTCACAGCAAAAAAAAAGGTAAGAAACAGTATGTGGAATATAGCATGAAAATTTATTAAGATTAGAACCAGTAAGAAATTTAAAGCAAATGTGGAATATGGAGTGATACAGTATAATCTACAACATGGAGTGATACATAAAGATGTCACTCTAAATGTAAGAAACAATTGTTATAACAATGAGAATTGTTATTTAAATTTGTAGTCTAACACAAAGCAAAATGCAAAATGGTGTCATTTACTGTAATCGGGGTACCAGCCCCATTCCAATCACCCTGTTCGGACAAAATTTTTAAAAGATACATACAGTCAATACGCAAAGGGAAAAACTATAGAACTTTGAATCAATATCAGGCCTCTAATGTTGCAATTCAATAGAGAATATATGGTATTTTAACGAAGCAGAAAAATTTGAGAACAATCAAGGAGAATTAACCTGAATTAGCTTGGGCGAAGTCTTAGGGAAGAATTGAAGTCCTGAGCCAATTTTTACCCCCCACTCCATTTCAACCAAAATCCACAAAGGCAAAATCTGCAAACCAAATCAAAACCAACATTAACAAAAACCCACGAGCAAAATCAGAAATAAACAACAATCACCCATTTAAATCAAAGCCCTAACAAGTGAAACCCACTTAAATTTAACGACCCAAAAAAAAAATAAAAAAATAAAAAAAAATAAAATGAGTAAATTAGAGAAATTCGAACCTGGGCGTTTCAACGTGATTCGTGAGAGTGTGAGAGAGCAAGTAGAGCGAGAGTGAGAGAGACGAGTCTGAGGTAGAGAGTTTTGAGTCTTTGAGAGAGACTGAGCGATAGAGATGAGTCAGAGGCAGAGAGAAACCTTAAACCTTAGGGTTTCGTTGAGGGAATAGTTGAAATAGGTTAGGATTTTGTTTTGATAAAGAAAAAAAATGGAGGATTAGGGTTTGTTAATGTTTAGGTTCACACAAATAATTTTGGAGAAGGCGGCCAGGTCTGTAAACGAAGAAAAATGAAAAAGCCGCGGAAATGAATGGGGAGAAGGCGCCTATTTATTTAATCTATTAGAGGGGAAAAAATTTCCCCACTAAAAATAATAAATTCGCCACTATATGTCTATTTTTAGTGGTGAAATAATTTTTCGTCACTAAATGTAAAATTTTAGTGGCGAAATTGGATTTCGCCACTAAAAGTGAACTTTTAGTGGGGAAATAGGATTTCGCCACTAAGTGTAAACTTTTAGTGGCGAAATAAATTTCGCCACTAAATTTTCGCCACAAAAAATCATTTTTCTTGTAGTGATTGTATCATCAATTGGCACATTATTTGCCTTATCTTCTCCTACCTATTGTTTGAAATCACAAAAGAACAATAATTACTTTAATACGAACAATTTATGAGTAAAATTATATAAACATGTGTTTACCACTACAAACCTTATTTTCAACCCAATCACAAAATGTGCGAGTATGTTCAGCTTGCAACCACAAAGGTTTCTTTGACTGACGGGGGTATTTTATATCAATGGTTACAATTTCGAGTCCCAGCAGACTTAAGGAAATAATTTTTTTTTTAATTTTTTTACTGATACTAAGGTATCATTAATTACTGACACTAAATTTACTGATACTCTAGTGTCAGTAATATATGCGAAAAACGTCACTTCCGCGAGGTGTTGGTTCGACTCCAGACGACTACGCGTTTTTTTTTTTTTTTATTTCTTACTGATACTATTGTAATAGTAATTACTAACACTAAAATCGCTGATACCATAGTGTCAACAATTATTGATATTTAAGTGAAAAACACGGAAATAGGCCCATTTACACGTCGTTTCTGACACTTTTAGCCTAGTGTCACTAACCTTAGTGTCAGTAAAGGCCTTTTTTCTTGTAGTGTAGCACTTGAATTTTCACCATGAAAACCCACTCATGCTTCCATAATATTCACGCCCAAATGAAGTTCAAAACCAGTGAGCAAAGCCACTGTTTTGGCGTGAGAGAGATGAGAGAGTGAGAGAGAGAATTGTGTTTTTGACTTAATGAAAAATGTGTAAAACTTTTGATTATATATTTTCCAAAATAAATAATCAATTTCATTTAATTAAATCCAATTTATCAAATGAAATTTGGAGCCAAAACTTAAAGTTTTTCCCTCCAAAATGCTTTACACTATTCTAGTCAAATCCATCACTATTCATATCACCTTTATTAAAGTGACATGTCTTTCAATCAATCAATCACATCAATCAATCACATCACTCAAAGTGACATTTGATTTGACGCTTGATGTGACGAATGATTTGACGCTTGATGCGACTTGCGTTGCCGCACTCGAATTCGAAATACGAATGCGCTCGCAATCACACTCGGGCTCGGGTTCGCTAATTCCAAATTAACGATTTTTCCGTCGCATCGTAATTAAATGATTACGCCTAGCGAATTCACTATTCACATCGCTAACGAATTAATTCTAAATTAATTCGTTCGCCCGAATTAAAATCTAATTTTAATTCCGCGTCGAAATCTAATTTCGTTTAATATATCGAATATATTAATTTAATCGATTAATTCCAAATTAATCGTTATCTCTCTCTAGACGATATTTTATCCTAGATAAAATATCTCTATAATTAATCCTAGATTAATTTTCTCTCTCTTCTATATAATCCCAGATTATTTAAGAGTGCGAGTTATGCGTCATCGGTGGATTATCGGGAAGCGACCCATGAGATCCCCGGATAAGTTGGCAGTAAATGCGGTCGTCGGAGTATCTGAATCATGTATGTACCATGTACTACGTTCTACCGATTTACGAGACAAGGTCGACTCCTAGCAAAGCACCAAGTCTTCCCAATTCTCCGGACATATCCATTTAAGAATAATAAGATCTGTATCAAGCGTAGTATACCATTGTATTGTGCATATCAGCCCAGTATCGGATAGTCACGTGCTAGGGCTGGGGCTGGATAAGTGTCTGCCCCGTCCGAAACACATATCGGATGTCTGGTAACATAGTCTCTATAATCGGATATTCATGACCTGGTCACAATATCCCGATTGGATGCGCATCACTCAAGAGCACTAGTACCGTATCCTGCGTGACATCATCTCCACTATGACTGAAGTGATACTTCCGTCTCGACATCATACCCAATACACTACGACTCTCTGATAAACCCAGAAGTGGTGTACGCAGAACCGGTTAAAGCCCTGTACCACCAAGACCAAAGTCTATCGATTATCGTAAGTATTAGCGATGTAAGTCTCAGGTTAAGACTATACACACCTACCTTGATTTCGGCCTCCCATAGACACATAGTCATAATACCAATGGGATTCCGAGGGGTCTGTCCAGAGCGAAGCTGTTTCCCGTACTATCGGTGAAACACGACCTCCTATCGCACTTGCATAAGTATCCGATACTTATATATATGAGAACTATGCCGTTGTGCCCTCACTACGCACACAAGTGCAATACTAGCCTATTCCGCATTATCGATGTCCAGTCTCGATAATACTCCGGCTATGGATATTTAATGATTAAACCTTCGGGGATTGATAATGTCTCATATCATTCTCAATTCAGGAATTAATCATAGGGACCTCTCTTCATTTATATATCTATGGTGATCTAATCACAAATGATGAGAGTGCAATTTTCTTGTCACATAGTTAATTTGCTACAACAACACAATGATCTGTGCAAATAGTGACGCTATGGGTCATTTTGTCCAACAATCTCCCACTTGGCACGTAGCGAGTCACTCAAGTGTCCCACACCCGAACTATGTACGGTTCGCTCAAATTGCTGAGGAAAGGTTTTCGTCAGCGGATTTGTTTGATAATCGTTTGACGTGATTTATACGATCATCACATCGCCACGATGTGTGATCCGAACGAATTAGATGATATAGAAGTATATATCTGGATCGTCGATGAGACCTTCAATTCCTTAGCCTGTGCTGACTCCTAGCTCAGCTGCTAACAGAACTATATCTGATCTAATTAGATTTATTTTCGATCCAAATGGCTTCTTTTGCTGCCTCAGCTGCAGCAATAATCCGCATTTGTTGTTTATTCGGCAACAGTTATCTTGCTCAGAATATTTCCAGCTCACTGTCCCAGTGTTCAAACTTAATAGTACCGTATTATTTAATCGTTTGGAAACTTACAGCAGTGATCCCAGTCACTTCAAGTTCTCTTTCTCCATAGTTTAAGATAGCATCTTTAGTTCTCTGAGATACTAACAGATGTTCTTAACTTCAATCCAGTGACTATCACTTGGATTGACCTGATCGTGACTCCATATGCTCGAAGCGTATGAGACACCAATACAAGTACATTTTAAATGTTCAATTTCCCAGAGAGTGTTAACAACTCCAAATCTATCCCAGTAGATCTTTATTCCTTGAATAAAGGTTGTTACTCCCCAGAATTCTACGGAGAATTTCTATTGAAAGCCAAGCTTTCATCAATTGCTATATGGGAATTTAACTGTCAGTGCGCTCTCCCACTAACCTCCTTATATACACAAGAATTATTTCGTTTTGATTCAAATCATAAACCATTATGATTATTTCAAAACGACAGTTCCAAGAACCTTATGCTTGCATTAATCCAAACATGGATCGAATAACCCGCAAACCTCGTTTGTTGGTTATACAAAATCGTCAGGATGTTGTAAACATCCTCCAAAAGGTTTCCTTTTCAGGAAAGCGATTTTGATCTATAACTGACACATTTCATAAATGAAATACAAAGTTATCAACAAGCATTTTCAAAATGGATTTACCATGGCAACAGGTAAAAGGTTGAATCGTTATTAACACAATGTTGATAACGATACCTTTCCGTCAAAAGCCCAGCTTTGTACGTTGGTATGTTGCCTTCCATGTATGTCTTCCTTGAAGACGTTAATGTACCAATAGGCACAATGCCTTGTGGTACAACAACTAGTATCCAAAATAGTTGTTATACATGGAATCCATTTCGGACTCATGGCACTTTGCCATAATAGGGAGTCGATACCTCGTATCACTTCCTCAAAACGTAGTCGGTGGATATACCTTCATAAGATTGACATCTTTATGAGGTTAGATCAGAAACCCATACCCTAGGTTGTTTTCTGACTCTATCCGATCTACTAGTTTCTTGTGCATTTGAAGATTAATGGTATAGATTCATCATAGATGAACTATTTGTGTTCCATTAACGACTTCGTGCCTAGAACAGTATTACTCTGATTTTCATCGAGTATCACTATCCTCCCACTGACCACTGCATATCGGTATTCCTCTCAGGAAAAAACCGCATGGTGAGCAACAATCACATTGTTCTCATGTGAGATTTATAAGTACTATACTTATGGTTTCCCTTAGGATAACCTATATTGGCACTTATCCAATTTGGGTCTTTTAGTTTGGTATCATCCAAACGTTATGCCTGGCATACCCAAATTATCAGGAATGAGAAACCTCGTTTCTTCCCTGTTCATATCCTACATGACATCTGTCAAACAGATTTATATGGAACCTTATTCTAAATAAGTTTTGCACTATAATACATATCCTATTGAAGAAAACAGTAGCTCAGAGCGACTCGTGATAAACCTTATCATGTCCAACAAAATTCGGTTTTTAGTTCGGACACACCGTCTAACTGACGTGTCTCGGGAGGAGTCCTCATATGAAAGAATACCGTACTCTTTCATGTACGTATGAAACTTACTGTTTAAGTATTTTCCATTACGGTCTTACCGTGGCGGAATAATACTATAGCCGATCTGTTTATTTACTTCGTGTCGAAACTTTAAAGTTTCCGATTTGTGTTCTTCAAAAGAAACACATAACCATAACGTGATGCCACATCCGTTAAGGTCACGAAATATTCATGTTCACATCTAGCCTAGCTAGATATGGGCCCACTTACTTCACCATGAATAGGGCTAACAGATCAGTGGCCCTTTTACTATTACCAAGTAAATAGTATTTTAGGTACTTTACCTAATAAACTAGATTCGCATACCTTATTTGAATAGTCAAATCAGTCATAGTACCCACTCTTCAAAAGTGTGGATATACGAGTCTCGTTTAATTGTGTCCTAGACAACAATGCCACAAATAAGTCTCTATTGATCAAATCAATTTGAGCTATTTATTTGTCATTTTTATATGTTTGAGATTTTATTATATTCAAAATATAAATTCTGTTATTCACATCTAATGTGTTTATCTCAGTATCATCTTTATATAATAAAACACTTTAGTGTTCTAGAATATAAAGGTTTATCCGCAACGGATTAAACACTGATATAGAGATAATGTCTCTAGTCAAACTAGTTACATTATAACAGTTCCTAATTTAAGTACATACCCAAAGGGTAGTTCCTAAACTTAGGTATCTACGGTCGAAACAGCGACTTTCGTCCCGTTTCCGATTTGCAGAGAAATATCGGCTTGAAGTCAGTATCCAGCTCATAGCGGATTCTGAACATCAATACATATATTTTATGTACCACACTAAGTATTTAAAATCCAATTTCAATACTAGTAATGAACATAACTTTGACAAATATTTTAAAGTTAGAGCCTCGCCCTTTCTTTAATTCCTTCGTGTCTTCCATATCCAAATGGTAGTCATTTTGGGATATATCAATTATCCTTTTCAATGTTTCACAAACCTTTGGCCAAGCCTTGGGTTTTGGAATATCGAAAGGATGTGCACCTTGTGCTACATGCCCAATTGCAAACTTTGACTTTTCTCCATTAGAATAGTCAATTAATGCTCTAAGAATTATAAATTGCAATTTTAATACCTTTTAAATCTAAAGATAGATTTATTGTCAAGTATATTAAATTAAGCACTAAAGTCATCATCACATAAATCTTCCAAAGATTTTATGCTCTACTATTTGCTTAATTATGGGCTTAGATATAACAAGTTATTTTATCCAATAAAGTAACCTATTATTAATTCCCAATGAAAATTAAACCATTTAAAACATTTAATCCAAGGATTATATATTTTAAATATTCAACTTTTCAATTCTTTCTTGATTTCAATAGTCCAACTATTTAATCAATTTAATAAGGTACTATTCATTATAATGATTACAATAATCCAATTATTTAATCAACTATAATTTTAATTCAATTATATTGATTACTGTAATCCAATTATAAAATCAACTATATATCGAATGAGTTTGTATATAGTCCAACTATATATATATTTAAAACAACATAAAATATTAGTCCAACTAATACTTTTGATTAATATGACGAGTAAAATATAGATGAGCGCGTTTAGCGAGTATTCGAACGAATGTTGCAAATTCAATACTTGCCTCCCACTATTTTTCATCGAGCCTCTAACCCTCTGTCGAGTACTCGGGAAACCGTGTTTCCTAGTGGGCTAGGATCCCGTTAAATATCACACAATCTTGACTTTGGCCAACAAATTGTATGATAATTAACTAGGTAGATCTCGAAGATCAATTGGATCCCATCCAACTCCTAGATCCAGTAGGTGGACATCCAAGTCCCAAACATATATCTAATATATGCATATATATCGAATATATACCCTAACCTTTTTACTCTGAATCAACTAGGCCTTGGCTTTGGCACAACAAACCTAGTGATCCCAGTCAAGCGCGGACCCATTGACATTGAAGCTTCGTAATCAATGTCAATGGACAAGAAGTGGTCTTGACTTTGGCCAACAAACCACAACTTGGACACGACACCGATATGGAACAAAGCCTCGTGATTAAAACACATCTTCGACGGACAAGGGCTTGACTTTGGCCAACAACCCCTACCAATCTCGGATCTTGAGCAAGAATCACTCAATGGAAGGAAAATAAACGCTTGATATTTATCGAGGGTTTTTCGCGTGCAAATTGGCTACCAATTTAATTATCTTTATTAAGGTCTCATCATCATACACCCTTAAACATGCATTCTAAATACATAATAAAGCGAGTATGAAAATAAATAATAATGATATGCGGATGGATACTTTACATTGATCCTAGATCAAATCTCTCACTTTCTCACTCAAGCTAGCACTTGTATTACTTCTACCCGTTACACTACACTTCTAAAGAAACCTCATTTACATGGAGGGGAATAGGTGAGAAGAGAATACAAAGAGAATGAAGGTGATAAGGCTGGACACGCAGGTCCGATTTAAAATCGAATTTATTACAACAATTTCTAAAATTGCCCCCCCGACTAATATCCATCCGATATACATTATTCATACAACACAACCACGTATTCACACACATAAGCATGCTATCAATCAATCTAATCAAATTAATTAATCTGATAATTAAGTGATCATCCAATGTTCAAACAACGATTTGATTTTGTTGGAGTCAAACTCGTTTTTGCGAATAAGTACTTAAAGTACGAATTCATGAATTAAATTAAACTACATCATTAAATCTAATTTAACATGTATTTAATACTAATTCACTATTCAATTCCAAATTAAATATTACACTTTTATTTAATAAACCTTTTATGATTTAAATTCCAAATTTAATCGTAACGCGTCTCAAAGACCGATTAACGTCCAACGTCAATTCAATTAAGGTCCAATGGACTTTTAATTGATTTCTTAAGGCGTGGACTTTTGGTCAACTCGGGTCAAACCGATAACCAAAGTCCAATCCGGGATTTACCCCATAAGCCCATAAATCAATCTTGGCCCATTAGGCCCAATTGAACTTTAAAGGTTCATTAGTCGCATTTGGGCTTAACGGAAGTGGCTTTGGGCCCAATTGGATCCAATCCATTTGGCCTAAACCCAACTTGATAAAATCAAGCCCAATAAGCCCAATTACAACATTAAAGTCCAATTTCCAAAATTAGGCCCAATTAATTAAATATACAAAATCCAATTTCATATTCAATTAACCTAAAGTGTATTACATGATTAATCAACTAAATCAATATTTCTAAAACACCATATTAGTCCAATTAATCATGCTCATTATCATTATCATATGTCCAACACATAAATGAAAAAATCAAACCCATTACATGCTTTAATGCTCTCGGCTAAAGGATGGATTTTGTGTCCGATTTGGTTTCAATCCAATCGAACCCACAATCGACATTAAATCAACATCCTAAATGATTTCCAATACATCCAATGTCCTAAAATCAAAATACCAAGACATTCACGGACATAATCCAATTCGGCCAACATAAGGAATTTAGGGATTTTTATCCAATTCAAAATTAAATCCAATTCAATCTCAAATCAACACCATCCTACATCATTATAACTCATCCAATGAATTAAAATGAAAAAATCCAAGATTTCCAAATATCCATCACATTCGGCCAAGGTCAAATATTTGGGGAAAATAATTCCAAATCATTTTTCAACAAATTGGCCCAACCAAAATGAAATTAAACATGTTATAAGCATACTTAAACAATCAATTTATTCAAATCATGCTCAACAAACATTTACCCAAATTTTAAGCCCTACATTTTTCATGCTTGAACCTAGGCTCTTGATGCCATTGTTGGTTATTATCTAGGTCCCAAGATCAAACAAGACATGAAATCAATATGTGAACACACCAACGGAGATAGCGGAATACTCACATCAATCGGTTGAGTCGATTTGAAGACGAATGAAGCCCAAAATGCTCACTGCCAAGGGCGCCAAAACCAGCAGTTCACTGCCTCCAAAAACAGAATTTTGAGTGACGAAACGGAGCTCCACGCCTCGTCCGACGGATCCCGGCTCATGGTCGAACCTCCCTACCACCTTCGCAAGACTCGTAAGTGTGCTAGCACTTGAATTTTCACCATGAAAACCCACTCATGCTTCCATAATATTCACGCCCAAATGAAGTTCAAAACCAGTGAGCAAAGCCACTGTTTTGGCGTGAGAGAGATGAGAGAGTGAGAGAGAGAATTGTGTTTTTGACTTAATGAAAAATGTGTAAAACTTTTGATTATATATTTTCCAAAATAAATAATCAATTTCATTTAATTAAATCCAATTTATCAAATGAAATTTGGAGCCAAAACGTAAAGTTTTTCCCTCCAAAATGCTTTACACTATTCTAGTCAAATCCATCACTATTCATATCACCTTTATTAAAGTGACATGTCTTTCAATCAATCAATCACATCAATCAATCACATCACTCAAAGTGACATTTGATTTGACGCTTGATGTGACGAATGATTTGACGCTTGATGCGACTTGCGTTGCCGCACTCGAATTCGAAATACGAATGCGCTCGCAATCACACTCGAGCTCGGGTTCGCTAATTCCAAATTAACGATTTTTCCGTCGCGTCGTAATTAAATGATTACGCCTAGCGAATTCACTATTCACGTCGCTAACGAATTAATTCTAAATTAATTCGTTCGCCCAAATTAAAATATAATTTTAATTCCGCGTCGAAATCTAATTTTGTTTAATATATCGAATATATTAATTTAATCGATTAATTCCAAATTAATCGTTATCTCTCTCTAGACGAAATTTTATCCTAGATAAAATATCTCTATAATTAATCCTAGATTAATTTTCTCTCTCTTCTATATAATCCCAGATTATTTAAGAGTGCGAGTTATGCGTCATCGGTGGATTATCGGGAAGCGACCCATGAGATCCCCGGATAAGTTGGCAGTAAATGCGATCGTCGGAGTATCTGAATCACGTATGTACCATGTACTACGTTCTACCAATTTACGAGACAAGGTCGACTCCTAGCAAAGCACCAAGTCTTCCCAATTCTCCGGACATATCCATTTAAGAATATTAAGATCTGTATCAAGCGTAGTATACCATTGTATTGTGCATATCGGCCCAGTATCGGATAGTCACGTGCTAGGGCTGGGACTGGATAAGTGTCTGCCCCGTCCGAAACACATATCGGATGTCTGGTAACATAGTCTCTATAATCGGATATTCATGACCTGGTCACAATATCCCAATTGGATGCGCATCACTCAAGAGCACTAGTACCGTATCCTGCGTGACATCATCTCCACTATGACTGAAGTGATACTTCCGTCTCGACATCACACCCAATACACTACGACTCTCTGATAAACCCAGAAGTGGTGTACGCAGAACCGGTTAAAGCCCTGTACCACCAAGACCAAAGTCTATCGATTATCGTAAGTATTAGCGATGTAAGTCTCAGGTTAAGACTATACACACCTACCTTGATTTCGGCCTCCCATAGACACATAGTCATAATACCAATGGGATTCCGAGGGGTCTGTCCAGAGCGAAGCTGTTTCCCGTACTATCGGTGAAACACGACCTCTTATCGCACTTGCATAAGTATCCGATACTTATATATATGAGAACTATGTCGTTGTGCCCTCACAACGCACACAAGTGCAATACTAGCCTATTCCGCATTATCGATGTCCAGTCTCGATAATACTCCGGCTAGGGATATTTAATGATTAAACCTTCGGGGATTGATAATGTCTCATATCATTCTCAATCCAGGAATTAATCATAGGGACCTCTCTTCATTTATATATCTATGGTGATCTAATCACAAATGATGAGAGTGCAATTTCTTGTCACATAGTTAATTTGCTACAACAACACAATGATCTGTGCAAATAGTGACGCTATGGGTCATTTTGTGCAACACTACCATCATCTTACTACGCAAGTTGCTTCTTGTTCTTTCCTCACAGACGGCACCAACCTGTTGACGGTGATTTTCTTCCCGGGGCAGTTTCGAAATAACCCTCCCGAGACAATCCTCCTTCAACCTTGATTTATTTGGTTATGGGAGACCAAAGGCAAATGCGATAAAAGGCAAAAAGAACACACAAAGTTGACAAGAAGAGTTTTGACGTGGTTCGGCGGAGCGTGTCCTGCCTACGTCCACGGGCACAAAGTGGTGGGGGTTGTTTTTATTACGAAAACTAACTCAGACGACCTATTTGAAGAGAGATCTAAACGAAACCGAGCTGTTTGTCTTTCGAGTTTTTACAAGTGGTGCTCATCCTCTTCTTTACAAATTTCGCTATCTCTTTTTTCTCTCTCTACAAATGAATTTAACTTCTCTTTATAAACTCAGAGAATTACAACACTGTTCCTCTAGCTTTATGATGTTTCCCGCGTGATCTCTGACTGATTGACGGGCTCTCTGCCCCAAGACTGTCATTGCCGAAAGCAAACCTGCCGCCTGACGGCCTATCACATCACGCTATTTTCTCCACTGCCACACTCAATAATAATAATGACAACCTGTAAAGAGCCTTTGAATAATGACACGTATCAGAGGGAAAAGTTCAACTACTATGATCTCACGTCGGTCTTCAAGAGGTCGGCCAAGTGATCTGCCGATCTTCCCAAACTGTTCCCGTCCTGACCCAAAATATCCGAACTCATCAACCCATTCCAGGAGGTAAAACAGAACCAAATCGAGCTTCCGGTCTAATGTGGTCGGCCTCGGTTCTAATGTTGTCGGTCTCTAAAGTCTGTGCCATGTTGTATCATATGGTCACTCCTACCCGAGAAACTGGACCCGAGCTCCACGCCAGGTCGAAGAACAATATATACCCTCTGAGTATTGGTCCTCCGGACGAAGAGAATTCCTCTCTACCCTTGCCGAACTGTTCAGATACCTTAGTCACAGAAATCCCCATCAACAGAAAGTACAAGCGTAAAATCCCTTGTCGTTTCTAACTAGAAACTGATGGCTAGAACTTACTTTTGAGTAATCTCATATGGTGTAGGTGTTAAAGTCAGCAAATGAAAAGGACAGGCGCCGAAAGTGGAGTTGAAGAGTTTGGCTGCCAGCATGCAATTTGCTTGCATGATCCAAAGTGCAACGCGTGAAGCAAAACGTGTTGCAACAGTGCACACGTTTTGCTTCACTATAAATTGAGTCCTAAACCATTGCATTTATCATCCCTGAAAATCCCAAATCGTGAGGAAAGATAGAGAGTAAAGTGTTTGAGAGTTTTTTGTAAAGCTTGGGTTGTAAGCTTTGTAATTCTTTTGTGGATATATATAAAAGAAGAATTTTCTCTCAATTCACCTCTATTATTGTGTGTTTATTCACAACAGTAGGGTCCATAAAAATCTTTTGAATCCTTGTCTTAACTTAATTTGAAATTACATTATTATAGATCAAAGAAGGGCATTTCACATTGTATGATGTAAAGTAGATTATAGAAACTTTTATTTTTGATATCAAGGGGAAAAGTGCCAATAATGAAGATTTTATGTAAAAAGATATCAAGATTCTATAATAATGTTATTGCAACAACATCAGTTTCCATCTTTAACTGCCCATAATAATTAAAGAGAGTGATTTTAATAATTCTCTAAAATGGCAATTAAATTGTGAGATTAAAAATCTCATCACGTGTGATGTATGCTAATTCCAATAAGGCGGAAAGTTTAACCCTTTTAGCTAAGTATGATGATTAAAGAAAATCTTAAAAAGAATTGAAGAATTTTCAGATTTGGTTGGTAAGAAATTCAAACACTATGCCTAGTTTTGCCCATATCTTTTTTTAATTTTGTCATTCGCATATTGTCTGCTCGGGAAATAAACTGTCACGTGCAATTAGAATGTCCACATCATCCATTAACATGCCCTCTTAATTTTACTCTCTGATTGTGTTTCCATTTAAGAACGTGTCTAATTCTTTTGGTAACAAGAGATTTTGTTTCTTTGCATTACCTATGGCTTGATAAGGAACCTAGAAATCTAATTTGGAAATCCTATTTCGACTCGGATATTTTTTATATGAACGTCCATGCTTGATTAGAAAGAGCTTGCATGAATATTGTGTTTTTTTTTTTTTGATGAAATTCATTCATATATAATAACATCATAATGATGTAATATACACGGCCATAAAAGTTCGAATAATGTTTGCGTGTATGCAAAATTGCTGTTTTATTTATATTTACATTACATACTTGTAAATTGTAACGGGACTGTGACCCTTCAACTTCTCTTTTTATTTTAATAATATTTGACGTCTGTTACAAAAAAATAAGTAAATAAATTCTGCCATCAGGATTAATCAATTTACGATGCAATGTGGGCATATACAATTTTTGGCTAAATATATATTATTTCAAACAAATTATAATGAAAGAGGAGCCAACTGTTAAAGTCATAGAAGTGTGACAGCGTTATAGAAGTGTGACAGCCATCGAAAACACATTAAAATAAATAGATTAATTATGTGATGGGTTCCACGTAAAAAAAAAAAAAACATTAATATTCACTATTTCCAAAGTGAATCTCATGTCTATAAATAGAGACTTCATTTCATTATTTCATTCCTTCTATCCTCAACCAAATCCTTTGTATTCTAAGAGAGAAAAATATTATTTCTTTTTAAGAGTTTCTGAGAGAGTTGTAATTATCATATTCTAAGAGAGCGTGAGATTGTTCACTCCTTGTGTTTAGAGAGAAGTTGTAAAATTCTTACCACTATAGTAAAATCATTCTACATTTGTCGTGGATGTTTCCCTCACATTGAGGATTTTACCACGTTAAATCTGTGTCTCATTGCTTTATTTTATTGTTAATAATTATGGTAGGCCAAGCCTCATAATTATTATTGTATTGTTATATGTTAGACAACGCCTCTTGAATTAACAATTGTTCTCATTTCACTTTACTTGCGTGTCAACTTCAGCCCACTATCCCCTAACAGTGGTATCAATGCTTCAGGTTCATGATTATTGTTCACAGAGACTGTTCACATATACGATATACGTATTATTCATGTATACATACTATTCACATATATGATAATATTCATATATACGGTACTCTACATATATACAATACTATTCACGGTGAAATAAGCCGATTCAAGTGAGAAACTGATCGTTATCGGAAACATGGCAGAAAAGTTTGAAATTGAGAAGTTCAACGGGAGCAATTTAGCAGAAATTGGTGAGAGATCAGATGGAATGATTGATGAAAAATGGAAGGATATAGATGACAACGCTATGAACAACTTGTATCTAGCCTTAACAGATTCTGTGTTATCCAGCGTTGCAGAGAAGGAGATTGCAAAAGAGATTTCGGATGCACTTACAAACTATACGAGGTCAAGTCATTACACAACAAGATCTTCTTGAAGCAGAGGTTTTACACTCTTCGTATGAGTGAGTCTACATCCATGATGGATCACATCAACAATTTGAATACACCATTTTCCCAACTCATTATGTTGGATTATAATATATCTACAAATGAACGTGCATCTACTTCAAAATCTACATGATTTATATGATCAACTTATCATCAACTTGATAAGTAATGTTGTCACTGGTAATCTAGTCTTTGATAAGTTGCAGCTGCTGTTTTAAAAGATGAGTCTAGGCGCAAAAATAAGGAAGACATATTATCTGGTTCACAATAAGCAGAAACATTATCGATGACAATAGGGAGATCAAAGGAACGTGGGTCAAATGGGAGTCAAAACCATGGTAGATCGAAATAAAAAAAAGTAATAAGAATGTTAAATGCTACAATTATGGCAAGACAATGGCACGTCAAGAAAGCTTGTTAGAATCAGAAGAATGGTGCAGAAAAAGCTCATGTTGCAATAAACTCTCAGGGATATGTTGCAAGTACTTCAGAAGAAGGTGGCATATTTTACAGTGATGTAGCAATGGTGTCTAATGATAGTAGAAAATAGCTAAGTGATACATAGTTGGTTGATTCTCCAGCAACATGGCACATGGCTTTTAGGAAAGAATGGTTCTGCCATTATGAACCTGTCTCTGGAGGATTAGTTTTTCTAAGCAATGATCATGCCTTGAAAATTATTGAGATTAGAGCAATCAAAATAAAGATGTACGATGGTACTATTAGCATTGTACAAGATGTTTGATATGTTGTCGGACTGAAGAAAAATCTTCTATCAATTGGACAGTTAGATGACTTCGGATACAAGACCATTGTTGAAAATAAGTATTAAAGATGGTGAAAGTGTAAGTGTCCTAGACATGCCATGGGATCTCTAAGCGTGATTATTGTGTGAATTAATCAAGAAAGTTGTGGAATACTTGTGGGAACACAGGAACTGGGCGACGCATGTTGTTCCGGGCTCGCGGCCCGGTCGGGAGTACGGAGTAGCCCGCGGGGGACTTAACCGGAGAATAATGGAGTCGCCACCCGGTGTGAACCAGGACAAAGATTTAAGGCCGCACTCACCCCTCGCAAGGGAAGACCTCAAACCATTGGGTTCGGAATGGTCCCTTACTTATGCCACTTGTAATGATATGATTTGTGCAATAATTTAATCGAATCTAGCAACATACATTCCCAAGGGTATTCTATTTCACATTCATAAATCAAAAGTTCATCCAAGTTCACATGTAACACATCTTCATATTTGCATACAACCTATTTGCATATAATCTATGTCTGAATTCATGCATAAAGATAAATTGACATACGGAAAGCATACAATTTCACATTGGTAGACACAGAAGCGCAAACAAATAACATTCTTACAAGCATACATATTAAGGAAAGACAATTAAGCGCATAATGGAAATAGATAACTAAAGAGGTAATACAAATGCATAAGGTAAAAAGAGACAACTATACGCTAAAATAGACATGTTGTGATGTGATGCAGAAAAGATATCTAGAATTGACACACACGTGCGTGGGCCTTTTTCCAAGTGGTACGTACAATTGTATCCCGAGTACAGATCATACTACCGTCCATTCGGAATCGGCTATGAAATTTATGTCCGGGTTTCCATCCTATATACCACGAGAAATAATGCCCAAATGCTATCATGACATGGGTACACCAATGATAATAGATCGAGCCAAGACAAGGATAGATGATGCAATCAATAGATGAAAAACGTGGCAAATATCGTGGTAAAGGTAGCCTTTTAGGCTTTTCTTCCCCCAAATGGAGAACCTTTTAGTCCAACACCATAAGCCCATTGCGTTTTTCATTACAATGCGACAACAATATCGGACTTCGTATACCCGATTGAACACATCTTACATTCAACCGAATATACATCAACTGGCGCGGCAAAGCATCGTGGTAAAGGGTTTTAACCCCTCAAAATAGGGGACCTTTAATCCAACTTACTAAACCCATGCGCTCAATCACATAATGCATATAAAAAATAAAGATAATAATATCGGACTTCGTATACCCGAGTGAACACATCTTACATTCAACCGAATATCCATCAACCGGCGCGGCAAAGCATCGTGGTAAAGGGTTTTAACCCCTCAAAATAGGGGATCTTTAATCCAACTTACTAAACCCATGCGCTCGATCACATAATGCATATAAAAAATAAAGACAATAATATCGGACTTCGTATACCCGATTGAACTCATCTTACATTCAACCGAATATACATCAACCGGCGCGACAAAGCATCGTGGTAAAGGATTTTAACCCCTCAAAATAGGGGACCTTTAATCCAACTTACTAAGCCCATGCGCTCGATCACATCATTACATAAACAAATAACTTGGGAAAATCAAGTAGCGAATAATAAACAAATCAAAACAACATAGAACGAAATATGCGCCGTTTACTCAAGTGGTACGTGGAGTTGTATCCCGAGTACAGATCATACTACCTTCCATTCGGAATCGGCTATGAAATTTATGTCTGGGTTTCCATCCTATATACCACAAGAGGCGACATATTTTCCATTTTATTCAATACATGCATTTACTATCTATTCAAGGGCCACAATCATGCATCAATAAACAACTCTCATGCGATAAAAATGAATAAAACAATTAAAAAGATAGATGGAAATAATAGGAAAAGTACCATCAGGTCTAACCTTTTATGTCGACTTCGGACTCGCGTTTCACGGCCGTCGGAAGGGCTATCACTCCTTAACTCTTCCGGTTCACTGGATTAACATCTTAGCTCGTTGTTTTGCTGTTTTGGTCGCTGTTTCACTCTGTTTTGCTGCTGTTTTCATTCTGTTTTCTGGTCACTATTCAGGTGTGTTAGTGGCTGTTTTGGTTCGATCTTGGGACTGTTTTGGGGTATTTTCAGGGACTGTTTTTGGGTAGTTTTGGGTGCAGTTTCTGGGTGTTTGGGGCTGCTGTTCTGGCGTGAGTTTGAGGCTAATTGGGCTTGCTGTTTTGGGGTAGGGAACTTGATGGTTTATACGGCTGAACTGGGCGTGCAGTGTGCGGCTGGACAGGGCTGAATTTGTGGTGTTGTGGCGTGGAGTTTATGGCTAATTTGGAGGGAAGTTGAGGGTTAGTTTGTGCGTGAGATGTGGGCAAAACGTGGAGGGTTTTAGCATGAATAAGTGAAGTGGGGTGTGGGGCAGTTTGAATGGTGCGCTTAAAGCAATTGGCGTGAAAGTGAGTGGTGCGTTTAAGGTGTGTGCTTCTTGTGTCAGGCTCTTAAGTACAGGGCTATGCGTGTGTTTGGAGTAGTGGGGTGTGAGGACCAGGTCATGTGTATGAAGGTGGCTAAGGGCGTGGATTATTAGGCGTGAGTGATGATGCGCTGAAGGACAGCGAACAGTGTGAAGAAGGTTATTTGTGTCGGCCGTATTGGTAACGTGCTGCGTGGCTTTAAGGGCTTGGGACGTGAAGAAGATTAGGGTTTGTATTTTTTTTTATGGTGTTGCCGTGTGAGAGAGGGGGAGTGTCTTGGTTTTGGGTTTCTTTTATAGACAAAAGCTAGGCTTGACAAGGAAATGGATTTGGCTAATTAAAAAGGGATATGATTTAGTGTCATGTAAGGAAAACCTAAGATTGATTGGAGAAAAGATTAGTTCAAATTATGAAGCTAATATATTTGATTTATATTGTTTAGGCATGAGATTTGTGTAAGTTAGGAATACAATATATTTGATTTTATTTGTTTTATTTAAGTACACATGTGTTAAATATATATTTAATTAATTTGGATGTGTCTTAAGTGGGCTTGGGCGTGTGGGCCAAGGCTTGGGCGTGTGGTCTTTGGTTGGTAGGTTTGGTTGGCTTTTGATGGTGGGCTTGGTGTGTGTGGGGGCTAGATGTGGGGTTTTGGCCCAAGGTTAAGTGTTTGCGGGTTTTTTAGGCTAAAGGTGCTTTAAAACGAAGGTCCACCAGCGAGCCCGAAGCTAAACAAGCGAGTCAAATTCGACAAAGTACTGATTTCCATCTTTTCCCTTCCGACTTCTGTTTCCCGCGGCTTCCGCGACTTAAAAGGTAGTGCCTCCAAATGAGACTCATCATCGAGATTTATATGCAAAAATACAGTACCTACAGTCGCCCCCACTTTGATGGGACTTGTGTAACGTGTAACAGTGACAATCCTATCAAAGTTATGCAATGCATTTTCACTTACATGGCTCGCCAGCTGCCACTTGACTTGCCATGTGTTGCGTGAAGTTGATGTTGTGCCGTACCTGGCATGCTAAACCTCATACCCGAGGTGTCGCAGTTGTGTTTCCGTACCTAGAGTGTCGCAGTGGTGTCTCCATACCCGGAGTGCCGTACTTGGCATGCTAAACTTCGTACCCAAGGCGTCGCTGTAATATCTCCATACCCGGAGTGTCGTACCTGGCGTACTAAATCTCATACCCAATGTGTCGCAGTAATATCTCCATACCCGGAGTGTCGTACCTGGCATGTTAAACCTCATACCCAAGGCATCGCAGTAATATCTCCATACCCGGAGTGCCGTACCTGGCGTGCTAAACCTCATACCCAAGGCGTCGCAGTAATATCTCCATACCCGGAGTGTCGTACCTGGCGTACTAAACCTTATACCCAAGGCGTCGCAGTAATATCTCCATACCCGGAGTGCCGTACCTTGCATACTAAACCTCATACCCAAGGCGTCACAGTAATATCTCCATACCCGGAGTGTCGTACCTGGCGTGTTAAACCTCATACCCAAGGCGTCAGAGTAATATCTCCATATCCGGAGTGTCGTACCTGGCGTGCTAAACTGATGTCTCCATACCCGGAGTGTCGTACCTTGCAAAATTGATCTGATGTCTCCATACCCGGAGTGCCGTACCCAAAAAAATTGATCAGATGTCTCCATACCCGGAGTGCCGTACCCAGCAAAACTGATTCTGTATCTCCATACCCGGAGTGCCGTACCTGGCAAAACTGATCTGATGTTGATGTGGGCCTCGCCCCCAGAGTGTTATACCCGGCCAGACTGATGCTGATAAGGATGTGGGCCTCACCCCTAGAGTGTCATACCCAGCCAGACTGATGCTGATAAGGATGTGGGCCTCGCCCCCAGAGTTCCATACCCGGCGAGACTGATACTGTTAATGATATGGGACTCATCCCCAGACTGATACTGATATGGTCCTCGCCCCTAAACTGATACTGATATTGACGTAGGCCTCGGCCCTGGACTCATCCCTGAAACTGATGCTGATGTGGGCCTCGACCCTGGGACTAATCTCTAAAAACTGATACTGATGTAGATGTGGGCCTCGCCCCTAGGCTGATACTGATATGGGCCTCGCCTCTAGACTGATACCGATATGGGCCTCACCCCCATGCTGATATTGATGTTGACGTAGGCCTCGCCCCCAGATTGCCATACCCGGCAAAACTGATACTGATAATGACGTGGGCCTCGCCCCCAGATTTCCATACCCGGCAAGGCTGCTACTGAAACTAATGTGGGCCTCGTCCCCAGAGTGCCATACCCGGCAAGACTGATGTTGATGCTAATGTGGGTCTCGCACCCAGAGTGCCATACCCAAAACTCAAACTCAAATGGGCCTCAACCCCAGGATTATTACCCGAATCCGATACTATGCTTTTCACCATTTCTGATCAGCTTCTTCTTTGCCGCTTTCTCTTTTCTTCTTCAAAACCTGCGAATACAAAACAAACACAAAACGTATGTCAAAATATATTACTTGTATGCATGCATGCATGAGTGTGCTCCATTTTGGAGCGCCATTTTCGGCATCTGTTATGTGTGCTCCATTTTGGAGCGCCATTTTCGGCCTCTGTTATGATAGCGGTCCATTTCTGAACCGTGTTGTCCGAGAATGTGGCTCATTTTTTAGCCGTTACTTGATGAGGTGGTCTTTGCCACTACAATCCTGCGAATACAAAACAAAAATTGTATGTATATGATATGTATGGATGCATGATGCTGATGTGGGTTTCACCCCCCAAACCGATACCGATATGGGCCTCCCCCCTAAACTGACACTGATGTGGGCCTCTCCCCCAAACTGATACTGATATGGGCCTCGGCCCCAAACTGATGCGGATGTGGGCCTCGCCCCTAAACTGATACTGATGTGGGCCTCGACCCTCGGGACTCATCCCCAAACTGATACTGATGTGGGCCTCGGCCCTGGGAATCATCCCCAAACTGATACTAATGTAGGCCTCGGCCCTGGGACTCATCCCCAAACTGATGCTGATGTGGGCCTCGGCCCTAACAGATACTGACAAGGGCCTCGCCCCCAGACTGATACTGATATGGGCCTCACCCCAAGCTGATACTGATGTGGGCCTCACCCCTGACTGATACTGATATGGGCCTCGTCCCCAGACTGATACTGATATGGGCCTCGCCCCAACTGATACTGATATGGGCCTCGCCCCAAACTGATATTGATATGGGTCTCGCCCCCGACTGATACTGATATGGGCCTCGCCCCCAGACTGATACTGATATGGGCCCCGCCCCTGTGATTCATTCCTGAAGACTGCTGACATTGTACTGTTGCTGCTTCTGGTTGGCTTGCATTTGACGCTTTCTCTTTTTCTCCTTTGAAACCTGTTATTACAAAACTAAACAAACACAAAAAGGATGCAAATATGTTACGTGTATGCATGCATGCATGATTGAGTTTCCTATCCCGTTGGGTTAGGTCTTATGCCGGTAATCTTGGTGGCTGCTCGGTCTTTTGACAAGTCTGCCCTCTTCCCTAACCAACGGGTATCTATGATGGCTTTCAAGACAAAATGGGGTTAACATGGTGCATGTATGCATGAGGTGCATGTGATGCATGAGATGCATGCGATACAAGAAATATATCAACTCATTAAAATTTTCACACAAATCGGCCCATCATCATTTTAGAAGCTTTTGGGCTAACTGTCATAGGAGTGAACTCGTCCCAATTTAAATGGCTCAACAAGTTCAAATCTCATGACAAGAAGTCCAACCGTATCCAAATGATAATGTTCCTAAACACAAACATATAATGGCCCATTGGCGTTTTAGAAGCTTTTGGCCCAATCATCATAAGATATGTTTTTGAGCCAGTTTAAATGGCCCAACAAACCCATACCTCATGACAAAAGGTCCGAATGGATCCAAACGACCATGTTCCCAAACAAAATCACAAGTAAATAATTCTTATTAGTTCTACGACTAAGGTTCACATGCGGGTTTACGGGGGGTGTGGACAAAGGCTCTCGCTGATGAAGGATTACCCACAACTAGGTCTCCCCACTCAAGGGTTCGAGCGACCAAGTGAACGCACCTTTTTTATACACTAAGGTACGTGCCAACGAGCTATGGTGTGTGACTGACTGTCAAATGGACTTCCCATTGTAGATTCCCCAGAGGGAGGGTGGAGCGAGGCTCTCTTAAGTACCCTAGCCTCTTAGGCTCTTATCGCTTGGTGACAGGAATAAACAACGAGTCCTCCAAATTAGTCCATCACAGTAGGCTACGAGTAGATGATTATCTAGATGCCTTCACAGCTTTTCCTTCTAGAAAGGTAGTGAGTGAAGGAAGACACCAAACCATTACCTAGTCTTAAAAGTGCCTTTGATTAAACCCCTTTCAACCCATTATAGGAACAGTTAACTTAAAGCACAAATCATAATATTACAAGACATTATTTCGGGGCCGATTCTCTATCCCCATTGGAGTCGCCAGACTGTGGGAACACAGGAAATGGGCGACGCATGCTGTTCCGGGCTCGCGGCCCGGTTGGGAGTACGGAGTAGCTCGCGGGGGACTAAACCGGAGAATAATGGAGTCGCCACCCGGTGTGAACCGGGACAAAGATTTAAGGCCGCACTCACCCCTCGCAAGGGAAGACCTCAAACCATTGGGTTCGGAATGGTCCCTTACTTATGCCACTTGTAATGATATGATTTGTGCAATAATTTAATCGAATCTAGCAACATACATTCCCAAGGGTATTCTATTTCACATGCATAAATCAAAAGTTCATCCAAGTTCACATGTAACACATCTTCATATTTGCATACAACCTATTTGCATATAATCTATGTCTGAATTCATGCATAAAGATAAATTGACATACGGAAAGCATACAATTTCACATTGGTAGACACAGAAGCGCAAACAAATAACATTCTTACAAGCATGCATATTAAGGAAAGACAATTAAGCGCATAATGGAAATATATAACTAAAGAGGTAATACAAATGCATAAGGTAAAAAGAGACAACTATACGCTAAAATAGACATATCGTGATGTGATGCAGAAAAGATATCTAGAATTGACACACACGTACGTGGGCCTTTTTCCAAGTGGTACGTGCAATTGTATCCCGAGTACAGATCATACTACCGTCCATTCGAAATCTGCTATGAAATTTATGTCCGGGTTTCCATCCTATATACCACGAGAAATAATGCCCAAATGCTATCATGACATGGGTACACCAATGATAATAGATCGAGCCAAGACAAGGATAGATGATGCAATCAATAGATGAAAAATGCGTCAAATATCGTGGTAAAGGTAGCCTTTTAGGCTTTTCTTCCCCCAAATGGAGAACCTTTTAGTCCAACACCATAATCCCATTGCGCTTTTCATTACAATGCGTACAAAGATAAAGACAACAATATCGGACTTCGTATACCCGATTGAACACATCTTACATTCAACCGAATATACATCAACTAGCGCGGCAAAGCATCGTGGTAAAGGGTTTTAACCCCTCAAAATAGGGGACCTTTAATCCAACTTACTAAACTCATGCGCTCGATCACATAATGCATATAAAAAATAAAGACAATAATATCGAACTTCGTATACTCGATTGAACACATCTTATATTCAACCGAATATACATCAACCGGTGAGGCAAAGCATCTTGGTAAAGGGTTTTAACCCCTCAAAATATGGGACCTTTAATCCAACTTACTAAACCCATGCGCTCAATCACATAATGCATATAAAAAATAAAGACAATAATATCGGACTTCGTATACCCGATTGAACACATCTTACATTAATCTGAATATACATCAACCAGCGCGACAAAGCATCGTGGTAAAGGATTTTAACCCCACAAAATAGGGGACCTTTAATCCAACTTACTAAGCCCATGCGCTCGATCACATCATTAGATAAACAAATAACATGCGGAAATCAAGTAGCGAATAATAAATAAATCAAAACAACATAGAACGAAATATGCGCCGTTTACTCAAGTGGTACGTGGAGTTGTATCCCGATTACAGATCATACTACCGTCCATTCGGAATCGGCTATGAAATTTATGTCTGGGTTTCCATCCTATATACCACAAGAGGCGACACATTTTCCGTTTTACTCAAGGGCCACAACATACATCATTCCACATTACATGCTTTTACTATCTATTCAAGGGCCACAATCTTGCATCAATAAACGACTCTCATGCGATAAAAACGAATAAAAAAATTAAAAAGATAGATGGAAATAATTGGAAAAGTACCCTCAGGTCTAACCTTTTATGTCGACTTTCGGACTCGCGTTTCACGGCCGTCGGAAGGGCTATCACTCCGCAACTCTTCCGGTTCACTGGATTAACGTCTTAGCTCGCTGTTTTGCTATTTTGGTCGCTGTTTTCACTCTGTTGTGCTGCTGTTTTCGTTCCATTTTCTGGTCACTGTTCAGGTGTGTTAGTGGACTATTTTGGTTCGATCTTGGGACTGTTTTGGGGTATTTTTGGGGACTTTTTTAGGGTAGTTTTGGGTGCATTTTTTGGGTGTTTGGGGCTGCTGTTCTGGCATGAGTTTGCGGCTAATTGGGCTTGCTGTTTTGGGGCAGGGAACTTGATGGTTTATATGGCTGAACTGGGCGTACAATGTGTGGCTGGATAGGGCTGAATTTATGGTGTTGTGGCATGGAGTTTAAGGCTAATTTGGAGGGAAGTTGAGGGTTAGTTTGTCCGTGAGATGTGGGAAAAATGTGGAGGGTTTTAGCGTGAATAAGTTAAGTGGGGTGTGGGGCAGTTTGAATGGTGCACTTAAAGCAATTGGCGTGAAGGTGAATGGTGCGTTTAAGGTGTGTGCTTCTTGCGTCAGGCTCTTAAGTGCAGGGCTATGCGTGTGTTTGGAGTAGTGGGGCGTGAGGATCAGGTCATGTGTATGAAGGTGTCTAAGGGCGTGGATTGTTAGGCGTGAGTGATGATGCGCTGAAGGACAGCGAACAGTGTGAAGAAGGTTATTTGTGTCGGTCGTATTGGTAACGTGTTGCGTGGCTTTAAGGGCTTCGGACGTGAAGAAGATTAGGGTTTGTATTTTTTTTATGGTGTTGCTATGTGAGAGAGGGGAAGTGTCTTGGTTTTGGGTTTCTTTTATAGACAAAGGCTAGCTTGACAATGAAAGGGATTTGGCTAATTAAAAAGGGATATGATTTAGTGTCATGTAAGGAAAACCTAAGATTGATTGGAGACAAGATTGGTTCAAATTAAGAAGCTAATATATTTGACTTATATTGTTTAGGCATGAGATTTGTTAAGTTAGGAATACAATATATTTGATTTATCTTAATTAGGCATGCAATTTCTTTAATTTGTGTAAGTATTTTTATTATTTTGGTAGGTGATTATTTAGATTTTATTTTTTTAATTTAATTACACATGTGTTAAATATATATTTAATTAATTTGGATGTATCTTAAGTGGGCTTGGGCGTGTGGTCTTTGGTTGGTAGGTTTGGTTGGCTTTTGATGGTGGGCTTGGTATGTGTGTGGGCTAGATGTGGGGTTTTGGGCCAAGGTTAAGTGTTTGCGGGTTTTTTTGTTTTTTTTTGCTAAAGGTGCTTTAAACCGGAGGTCCACCAGCGAGCCCGAAGCTAAACAAGCGAGTCAAATTCGACAAAGTACTGATTTCCATCTTTTCCCTTCCGACATCTGTTTCCCGCGGCTTCCGCGACTTAAAAGGTAGTGCCTCCAAATGAGACTCATCATCGGGATTTATATGCAAAAATACAGTGCCTACAATACTTACATTGATTTGGATGAGAAGTTTCAAAACTTTTTCTTGTAGATGGAAGCTCCAAGCCCTCTTTTAGTGTTTCCAACACTTGGGTGAGTCTCCCTATCACCTTATTTGACACCTTAATGTGCTAGCACATTAGAATTTTGCAACAAAACTCTATGGGAGAAGCATGAAGCTCACGGCTTTGAGCTTTTGAGAAGAAGGAGAGATGCTGTGAATAGTGAATTCTTCCACTTCCAAAGTTGACCAAATTAATTTATATTGAGGTTGAGAGTTCATATTGGTTTGAGTGTTATATAAGCAAAGCCAAGCTTACTTTTAATAAATCAAATCCAAAATTTTAAGCATAACCACTTCCATCACATGTCTAACATGTGATGTAAGTGAAGTGGGTCCAACCACTTTTAAATTCCAAATTTAAGTCGGCTAACTCAACATGCAACTCCGCTCGGGTCCGATTTCGTTTAATTACGAAATAAACGAATTTTCCGTCGCGACGTAATTAAATTAAATTTAAATAAATAATAATGCCTAGCAAAATTATTACGAAAGTCGCTTACGAATTAATTCTAAATTAATTCGTTCGCCCGAATTAAAATCCGATTGTAATTCCGCTTTGAAATCTGATTTCATTTAATATATCTAATATATTTTTTAATCGATTAATTCCAAATTAATCGTTCTCTCTCTTCTATCCGAATTTTATCCTAGATAAATTCTTGCCGCAATTAATCATAGATTAATTTTCTCTCTCTCATAATTAATCCCAGATTAATTATGTTCGAGTCAAATATCATCGGTGAATCTTTGGGAGGCGACCCAAGAGATCCCTGGATATGTTAGCAGTAAATGCGGTCATCGGACTATTCGAACACGTGTGTACCCGGTACTTGACTTGTTACCAATTTACAAGACATTGTTGGGTTCTAGCAAAGTACCGTGCCTACCCAATTCTCCAGAAATATTCTTTTAAGGAATACAAGATCTTTATCAAGCGTAGTATACATAGTATTACGTATTACGATCCAGTATCGGATATCACATGCTAGGCCTGAGGCTCGAGTTGTGTCTGCCCGTACGAAGCATATATCGGATCACTAGCAACTAGTCTCTTTATGATCGGAAAGTCATGACCTATTCATACTTTCCCGATGGCTATAGCACTATAGAGTACCAGTTCTGTATCCCTGCATGATCATCATCTCCATATGACTGAAGTGATACTTCCATCTTGACATCACACCCAATACACTACGATTCTCAGTATACCCAGAAGAGGTGTACATAGAACCTGTTAAAGCCTCGGATGACCAAAACCAAAGTATACTGATTGTCGCAAGTATTAGCGATGCAAGTCTCAGGTTAAGACCATATACACCGTCCCTATTTCGGATTCCCATAGACACATAGTCATACTACCAATGAGATTCTGAGGGGTCTATCCAGAGCGAAGTTGTTCCCGTACCATCGGCAAACAGAACCTCCTATCACACTTGCATGAGTATCCAATACCCAAATATATGAGAACTATGCCGTTAAGCTTCCATAACGCGAGTGTAATACTAGCCTATTCCGTATTATCGATGTCCAGTCTCGATAATACTACGACTAGAGATATTTAATGATTAAACCTTATATGGATTAATACTGTCTCATATCTTATTAATCTGGTACTAATCATATGGACTTTTATCATTTATATATCCAGGTAATCCAATTACAAATGATAAAAGAGCAATTTCCTTTCTCACATAGTTAATTTTGTATAAGAACACCATGTTCTTTACAAAATAGTGATGCTATGGGTCATAATTATCCAACAATCTCCCACTTGGCCTATAGCTAATCACTCAAATGTCCAACACCTGAACTATGTACGGGTCATTCAAACTTTTACCGAGAAATAGCTTTCGTCAGCGGATTTACAAGGTTATCATCATATGCGATTTATTCGATCATCACATCGCCACGATGTATGATCTAACGAATCAGATGAAACAGTTGAAGTACATACTTGGATCGTTGATGAGACCATGGTTCCTTAGCCTGTGCTGTAGCCCAGCTCAGCTGCTAACAGAACTACTCCTAATCCAATTAGGAATTTATAGATCCAAAATACTTCTTTTGTTACCTCAGGTGCATCAATATTCCTCTTTTATTGTTTAATCGGTAACAATATCTTGCTTGGAAGATTTCCAGCTCACAGTTCCATTATTCAAACTAAATATGTACCCTTATTGCGACTTATAGTCGTCTTTATCGGTTTGGAAACTTACAGCGGTGAACCCAGTCACCTCAAGTTCTCCTTTCCCCATATTCTCAGAAAGCATCCTTAGTTCATCCAAGATACTCAAGGATGTTCTTTACTTCAATCCAGTGACCATCACCTAGATTGGCCTGATTGCGTCTACATATGCTCAAAGCATATGAGACATCAGGTCGCGTACATTTTCATAACATACGAACTCTGGGAGAGTGTCAGCAGCTTTCTAGATCTATCCCAGTAGATCTTTATTCCTAGAATAAAGCCTGCTTCTCCCAGGTTTTTCATGGAGAAATTTATGAAAGCCAAGCTTTCACCGATTATAGTATGGGAATATCATTGCTAAGAAGCAATACATCATTAACGAATAGGACAATCATTGTCAGTGCGCTCCCACTAACCCTCTTATATACACATGAATCATCTTCGTTTTGAATTAAATCATATACCATTATGATTACTTCAAAACGATGGTTCCAAGAACACAATGCCTGCTTCAATCCATAAATAGATCGATTTAACTTGCAAGCCTTGTTTGCATGTTTCGGCACGAAAAAAAACCGTCAGGATGTTGCATACAAACATCCTCCAAAAGGTTTCCGTTAAGGAAAGTGGTTTTTGAGTCCAGCTATCATATTTCATAAACATAATATGCAGCAATAACAAGCATTATCCGAATGGATTTAATAATGGCAACAGCTAAAAAAATTTCATTATAATTGACACTATGTCGTTGACGATACCCTTTCTGTACAAGCCTAGCTGCGTACATTTGTATATTGCCATCCATGTCTGTCTTCCTTGAAGACCCATTTAGTACCAATAGGCATAATGACTTCTGGTAAATCAACCAGTATCCAAACATGTTTCGTATACATGGAATCCATTTCGAACTTCATGGCACTTTGCCATTAAAGGAGTCGATACCTTGTATCACTTCCTCATACGTAGTCGGTCCATCTTCCTCAATAAGATTAATATCTATATAAGGTGAGATCAGAAACCCATACCTCCCAGGTTGTTTTCTGACTCTCTCCGACATACGCGGTTCTTATGTATTCGAAGATTGTGGTACAGTTTCATCCCTGATGAACTGTTCATATTCCGTAAGGGATCGGTGCCTGGAATAGTATCACTCTGATTTTCATCGAGTTCTACTTTCCTCTCATTTACCACTGCATATAGGAAATCCTCTTAGAAAAACTGCATGGAGAGCAGCAGCAATTACATTATTCTCTTGTGAGTTATATAAGTACTATACTTTGGTTTCCCTGGGACAACCTAAAATATGTACTTATCCAATTTGGGTTCTAGTTTGGTATCATCCAAACATTTAGAGTATGCCCAACATTCCCAAATCTTCAGGAATGAGAAACCCGGTTTCTTTCCTGTTCATATCTAATATGAAGTCTGTCTAACAGATTTTCATGGAACCTTATTCAAAATAAGTATTGTACTGTTTAATGCGTATCCTCAGAAGGAAATTGGTGGCTCAGAGCGAATCATCATTAACCATACTGTGTCTAACAAAGTTCAGTTTCTCCGTTCGGACACACTGTCCAACTGACGTGTTCCGGGAGGAGTCCACTGTGAAATGATACCATACTCTTTCAAGTAATCTTAAAACTCATATGTTTAAGTATTATCCACCACGGTCCAACCGTAATGTTTTAATACTTTGCCAGTCTATTTTTATACTTCGTGTCGAAACTCTTTCAATTTCTCAAGAGTTTTCGACTTGTGTTTCATAAGATACACATAACCATAACGCGATGCCACATCCGTAAAGGTTATGAAGTATTCATATCCACCTCTAGCTTAGCTAGACATAGGCCCACATACGTCACTATGAACGAGGGCTAACAGATCGGTGGCTCGTACACATTTACCATGTAAAAGGTGTTTTAGGAACTTTGCCTAATAAACAAGATTCGTAGACATCATTTGAATTAGGATCAAATCTATCCTAGTATACAATCTTCGAAAGTCTGGATATACGAGTCGTGTTAATGTGTCTCATACCACAATGCCACAAATAAGTCTCATCTGATTTACTCAGTTTGAGCTTTTTGTTTGTCATGTTATATGTTTGAGATTTATTTATATTCAAAATATAAAGACGGTTATTCACATCTAATGTGTATATCTCAATATCATCTTTATAAACAAAACACCTGGTGTTTCAGAACATAAAGGTATACCCCCAACGGGTTAAACTAGATACAGAGATAATTTTCTTAGTCAAACTAGGTACATTATAACAGTCTCCCAATTTAAGAACATGCCCCAAGGGCAGTTCCAAAAATTAGGTTCCCACAGCTAAAACAGTGACTCTCATTCTGTTTCTGACTCGCAGGTCGATCTCATCTGAAGCCAGTCTTCTACTATTCAGCAGATCATGCACGTCAGTACATATATTCACGAACCACATCCAGCATCAAAAATCCAATTTTAAAACTAGTTGTGGACATGTTTATAACAAACATTCCTAAAGCCGGAGCCTTGCCCCACTTTCACTTCCTTCATGTCTGCCTTGTCCATATGGCAGTCACGCTTCCAATGACCCCGTTTGCCATAGTTTAGGCAGACATCTTGGGATATGTCATTTGTCTTCCCAGAAGACTGTGACAATTTAGCCTTGATCTTTTCTTCACACCCCAGAAGCCTTCGTCCAAGCCTTGGCCTTCTAGGATGTCGAAGTAAAATGCGCCTTGCACTTCTTGCTCTTTTAGAAGCACTGGCTCTTCCTCATTGAGTATAGCCATTAATTCTCCAAGAGTTCTCTATTGGTTCATCATGAACCCGCCCCAGCATTCGGGCAGAGACTGTGAGATCAAATTTATGGAAGTCTCGGCCTTGTAGGTAATGCCCAGCTTACCTAGCTGTTCGATGTCAGTAATCATCTGCGATAACTAGTGCTCGACAAACGTACCCTCCGACATACGCGAGTGAAAGAGCTTCTTTTGCAATTCGTACTTCTAAGATCTAAGAATAGATCTATGAAGATCCTTTAATTTCAACATCATGGTATAAGGATCTAACCCTTAGTTCTGACGACGAAATTAAGGAGTCATCGCAGCTAGCATAACGGATTGAGCACTAAAGTTATGAGTCTTCCAAAGCTCATGCTCCACTATTTGCTCAACTCCGGGCTCAGGCCCGAGAGGTTTCTCTATCAAATAGAGTAACTTCTCAGCTCCCAGGACTATCCTGAGATTCTTTTCCCAATCTGGAAAATTAAAGCCGTTAAAGATATTTTCACCCAGGATTATGTCCTTTGACGCTAATCTTTCAGGTCATCTTGATTTATATAGTCTAACTGTCCAATCAACGATTTCGGATACAATCAAATGTAATGATTGCTATAGTCCAACTATATAATCAACTACAATTGATCGGTTACATTCAAATGTAATGATTACTATAGTCCAACTATATAACCAACTATAAATGATTGGTTAAATTCAAATGTATTGATTACTATAGTCTAACTATATAACCAACTACAAATGAAGAAGTTTGAATACAGTCCAACTGTTTAATTAAAAAAACAATTGAATATTAGTCCAACTAATATATGTAGAATTAATGACGAAAAATAAAATGAGCGCGTATTGGCAAGTATTAAACGAATATTACAAATTTAAAACTAACCTCTCACTATTTTTCGGTGAGCCTCTAACCCTCTGTGGAGTACTCGGGAAACCTAGTTTTCTAGTGGGCTAGGATCTCGTTAAATAAAACACAACCTTGAATTTGGCCAACAAGCTGTATGAAACTTAACTAGGTAGATCTCTAAGATCAATTGGATCTCATCCAATTCTTAGATCCAGTAGGTGGACCTCCAAGTCCGAAACATATATCCAATATATGTAAATATATCCAATATATTTCCTAACCTGTTTCCTCTGAATCAACTAAGCCTTGGCTTTGGCTCAACAAACTTAATGATGCCAGTTAAGCGTGACCCATTGAACGTGGGAAAGCTTCGTAATCGAAGTCGATGAACAAGAAGTGACATTGACTTTGGCCAACAAATCACAACCGCCCAAGACATACGATATGGAACAAAGCTTACGCGGTTTAAACACATCCGCGATGGACAAAGGTCTTGACTTTGGCCAACAAACCAATGCCAATCTTGGATCTTGAGAGAGAACCACTCAATGGAAGGAAAAAAGCTTAATATTGTATTGAGGGTTTTTGCGTAAATTGGCAACCAATTTATTTTTTTTGATTAGGTCTCATCATACACCCTTAAACATGCATTCTAAAAGTATAATCAGGCGCGATAAAATTTAATAATGATATGCGGATGGATATATAACAAATTGTTCCTAGAACATATATCTCCATTCCTCTCTCCCGCTAGCACTATTCTTACTTCTACCCAATTACATAACACTAAAAGAAACCTCATTTACATTGAGGGGAATTGGTGAGAAGAGAAATACAAAGAGAAAAGAGATAATAGGCTGGACATGCAGGTCCAATTTAAAAATAAGTACCATACTTACAACAATTTCCAAAATTGCCCTCACCCTTCTAATATCCATCTGATATACATTATTCATACAATACATTCAAGTATTCACACAAAGCATGTTATCAATCAATCTAATCCGATTAATTAATCTTTGATTAATGACCATCATATGTTCAAACAATGATTTGATTTGCGCAAGTCAAACTCGTTTAAGAATAAATACTCAAAGTAAGTATTCTTGAATTATATCGAACTATAATTTTAAATCCAATTTAAAATGTATCCAATACTAATTCATATTTAATTCTAAATTAAATAATTACACTTTTAATAGTGCCTTTTAGACTTGGATTCCAAATCCAATCGAATTGGGTCTCAAAGGCCCAATTAGTATCCAATACTATTTAATTAAAGTCCAATGGGCTTTTAATTAATTCTTTAGGCATGGGCTTTGGCCATTATGGATCAAACACAAAATGCCAAGGCCCAAGTTAGGAATCACCATATGCCATAAAATCAATTTAGGCCCATTAGGCCCAATTAAATTATTAAAGGCCCAATGTCATATTTTTGGACTTTATGGAAATGGTTTAGGCCCAAATATGATCCAAGACCAAAATTTTGCCCAACCAAGCCCATTAGCCCAAATACAGCAAATTAGATTAATATATCATTCCAAATTACATAGTAATCCATTTCAAGTGTAATTAACACAATTAATTAATTAATCTAGTATTTCCAAAACACTAATTAATCTAATTAATCATGTTTAACATCTAATTTATGTCCAACATAAATTAATCAAAATCAATCTAACATGCTTCACACTCACGGCAATACATGAAATTAACATCCAATTTTGATTTCAATCTAATTAATTCAACAATTAACATTCAATTTCATGTGAATCAACATATCCAATTGTCTAATTCAAAAAATTAACCATGAGCAATCCTAGGGTAATTTTCGGCCACGATGAGAAATTGGGGATTTTTGATCTAATCAATTTTTCTCAATTTCAAAGATGCACAAATCCAATTCAAGATCATATAAACACAACCAACTCATCAATTTAGGCAAAATCAAGCTCTAAGCATAAAATCCCAAATTAAAGTTTACAAACCCTAGAATCAAATCAAGCCTAGATCTCGCTCTGATACCATTGTAAGTGTCCTAGACATGCCACGGGATCTCTAAGCTTGATTATTGTGTGAATTAATCAAGAAAGTTACGGAATACTTACATTGATTTGGATGAGAAGTTTCAACACTTTTTCTTATATATGGAAGCTCCAAGCCCTCTTTTAGTGTTTCCAACACTTGGGTGAGTCTCCCTATCACCTTATTTGACTCCTTAATAGGTTAGCATATTAGAATTTTACAACAAAACTCCATGGGAGAAGCATGAAGCTCACGGCTTTGAGCTTTTGAAAAGAAGGAAAGATGCTGTGAATAGTGAATTCTTCCACTTCCAAAGTTGACCAAATTAATTTATAGTGAGGTTGAGTGTTGATATTGGTTTGAGTGTTATATAAGCAAAGCCAAGCTTACTTTTAATAAATCAAATCCAAAATTTTAAGCCGAACCACTTCCATCACATGTCTAACATATGATGCAAGTGAAGTGGGTCCCACCACTTTTACATTCCAAATTTAATTCGGCTAACTCAACATGCAACTTCGCTCGGGCCCGCTTTCGTTTAATTCTGAAATAAACGAATTTTCCGTCGCGACGTAATTAAATCAAATTTAAAAAAATAATAATGCCTAGCAAAATTATTACGAAAGTCTCTTACGAATTAGTTCTAAATTAATTCGTTCGCCCGAATTAAAATCCGATTTTAATTTCGCTTTGAAATCAGATTTCATTTAATATATCTAATATATTATTTAATCGATTATTTCGAAATTAATCATTCTCTCTCTTCTATCCGAATTTTATCCCAGATAAATTCTTGCCGATATTAATCATAGATTAATTTTCTCTCTCATAATTAATCCAGGATTAATTCTGTTCGAGTCAAATGTCATTAGTGAATCTTTGGGAGGCGACCCAAGAGATCCCTGGATATGTTAGCAGTAAATGCGGTCATCGGACTATCCGAATACGTGCGTACCCGGTACCACGTTCTTACCAATTTACAAGACATGGTTGGCTTTTAGCAAAACACCGTGCCTACCCAATTCTCCAGAAATATTCTTTTAAGGAATACAAGATCTTTATCAAGCGTAGTATACATAGTATTGCGTTTTACGATCCAGCATCGGATATCACATGCTAGGCCTGGGGCTGAAGTTGTGTCTGCCCCGTACGAAGCATATATCGGATCACTAGCAACTAGTTTCTTTATGATCGGAAAGTCATGCCTAGTCATACTTTCCCTATGGCTATAACACTATAGAGTATGAGTTCTGTATCTCTGCGTGATCATCATCTCCATATGACTGAAGTGATACTTCGATCTTGACATCACACCTAATACACCACGATTCTCAGTATACCCAGAAAAGGCGTACACAGAACCTGTTAAAGCCCCGGACGACCAAAACCAAAGTATACTGATTGTTTCAAGTATTAGGGATGCAAGTCTCAGGTTAAGACCATATACACCTACCCTGATTCAGATTTCCATAGACACATAGTCATACTACCAATGGGTTTCCGAGGGGTCTATCCAGAGCGAAGCTGTTCCCGTACCATCGGTAAACATAACCTCCTATCACACTTGCATGAGTATCTAATACCCAAATATATGAGAACTATGCCGTTAAGCTTCCATAACGCGCACAAGTGTAATACTAGCCTATTTCGCATTATCGATGTCTAGTCTCGATAATACTACGACTAGGGATATTTAATGATTAAACCTTACGTGGATTAATACTGTCTCATATCTTATTAATTTGGTACTAATCATATGGACTTTTATCATTTATATATAGAGGTAATCCAATTACAAATGATAAAATAGCAATTTCCTTTGTCACATAGTTAATTTTGTACAAGAACATCATGTTCTTTACAAAATAGTGATGTTATGGGTCATAATTATCCAACATAAAGGAGCACTTACAGTCTTGAAAGCTGAAAATATCTCATCAAACTTATATATGCTATTGGGAGACTCAATTTAGGAAGCAACTACATCAGTGACATCACTGGATTCTGGAGATGAAGCTTCTATGTTGTGGCATCAGAAACTATGCCACATGTCAGAATAGAGAATTAAGATTCTCGTCAATCAAAAGCTACTCCCCAGCTTGAAAGCGGTTAGTCTACCATTTTGTGAGCATTGCGTTACAAGTAAGCAAAACAGATTAAAATTCAGCAAGTCAACTGCTTGGAGTAAAACCATTTTAGAATTAATTCACTATGATATTTGGAAAGAACCAATTCAATCTCTAAGGAAATTAAAATATTTTGTATCATTATTTACGACTTTTTCTATAAGATATTGGGTGTACCTGATCAAAAACAAGTCAGATGTGCTGTCAGTTTTCAAAAACTTCAAAGCACAAATTGAAGTAGAAACTAAAAAAGAATCAAGTGTTTAAGAACATATAATGGAGGAGAATATTGTAGCAACGATTTTGATACATATTGTCAACAAGAAGGCATCAAAAGGAAAACTACACACCATACACTCCTCAATAAAATGGTGTAGCAGAAAAGATGAATAGAACACTGCTGGAAAGAGTAAGAGCTATGCTCAAAACAACTAGTACCAAAGTACTTTTGGGCAGAAGCAGTTCATACAACATGCTATGTTGTAAATAGATCTCCATCAACAACAAATGATTTGAAAACTCCGATGGAGATGGGGAGTGGAAAGCCAATTGATTACTCATCTCTTCACATTTTTGGTTGTCCTGTGTACGTGATGTTAAATGCTCAAGAAAGAAAAATGCTAGATCCAAAATCTAGAAAATATATTTTCTTGAGTTATTCTGATAGATTAAAGGGGTATCGCTTGTGGGATCCCAATACCCACAAGCTCACCATCAACATGGATGCGATATTTATAGAAGATCATTTGCAGAAAGAAAGAAATGATAGAATTTCTGAAGAAAGTACAAAGACTACAACAGTACTGGTGGAAAATAATCCAGAACAAGAAAATTTAAATTCTTCTGAAGCAACACTAGAGCACGAGGTACCATAACCAAGTGAGTTTAAAGCTTCTGAAGTTCGTCGATTAACTTGAGAGATAAAAACTTTAGGTTGGCACTCAGAGTATGTTCAGGAGAGTAACATTGTATACTATCTTCTACCAAGGATTGCAGAGCCATCAACTTTCCATGAAGCTACAAAAGGTGTAAATACGTCTTTATGGATGACAGCAATGCAAGAAGAAATATAAGTTTTGCATAGAAATAATACATGAGATCTAGTACCATTACCACGTGGAAGAAAATTCATTGGTAATAAATGGGTCTACAAGATCAAGCGAGATAGGAATGATCAAGTGGAGCGGTATCGTATATGATTGGTGGTAAAAGGATATGCTCATAAAGAATGGATTGATTTCAACGAGATATTTTCACCAGTGATTCGACTTACAACAGTTAGAGTAGTCTTGGCTATGTGTGATATTTTTGACCTATATTTGGAACAGTTGAATGTAAAAACTGTATTTCCTCATGGAGAACTTAAAGAGTAAATTTATATGCTGCAACTTGAAGGTTGTGCTGAAATAGGTAAGGAGAACTTGGCTTGCAGGTTGAACAAATCTATATATTGTCTTAAACAGGCGTCGATATGTTAGTATAAGAGATTTGATTCCTTCACTATTTTCCTTGGGTACAACAGACTCAGTTCAGACCATAATACATATTACAAGAGATTTGAAAATAATTACTTTATTATTTTATTATTGTTTGTGGATGATATATTAGTAGCAGACTCTAATAAAGATCGAGTCCAAGAATTAAAGGCACAGTTAGTTAGAGAGTTTGATATGAAGGTTCTAGGACCAGTAAACAAGTTTTTAGGGATACAAATACACTGAGACAGAAATAACATGAAGATTTGACTTTCTAAGAAAATTTACTTGAAGAAAATCTTACAATGGTTCGATATGAAAGATTCTAAATCAATTTCTACCCCACTTCCTGTTAATTTCAAGTTATCATCATTTATGTGTCCTAACAATTAAGTTGAGAGGAAAAATATGTCTTGAGTACCGTATGCATCAGCAATGGTAAGCTTAATCTACGTCATGATTTGTACAAGACTAGACATTGCATAAATAGTGAGAGCAATTAGTTGTTTTATAGTGAATCATAGAAGAGAGCATTGGAATGTTGTTAAGAGAATCCTTAGATATATCAAAGGAACCTCAGATGCTGCATTATGTTATTGAGGATCAAAATTAGTTGTCATAGTCTACGTAGATTCAAATTTTACAAGAGATATTGACAAAAGAGGTTCCACTACAGATTATCTATTTGTACTTGCATGAGGAGCAGTGAACTGGGTATCCAAGTTACAGAGGGTTGTGGCTTTGTCTACAACAGAAGCTGAATAAATGGCAGCTGCATAAGCCTGCAAGGAAGCTATTTGGTTTCAAAGGTTATTGGAGGAGCTCAGATATAAACAAGAGAAACTTACATTATTTTGTGACAGTCAGAGTGCTTTATATATTGCAAAGAATCCAACCTTTCATTCCAGAACAAAGCATGTAGTGGTACAATACCACTTTGTTCGTGAAGTAATGGAAGAAGACAGTGTGGACTTATTGAAGGTACACACCAATAAGAACCTTGTAGACGTAATGATCAAGTCTATCAATACAGATAAGTTTGTATGGTCTAGATTTTCTCATGGTTTAGCAGAAACGTGAGTAATTCGAAGATGAAAAAGTAGATTGGATGGTATGCAAACTGATTGGTTCTTAATCAAGTTTCCAAGTGAGAGAATTGTTAAAGTCAAAGAAGTGTGACAGCCACTGAAAGTAGATTAAACTAAATTAATTAATTATGTGGGTGGGTCCCATATGTAAAAAATAAAATAATAAAAATTAATATTCACTATTTACACAGTAAATCTCATGCCTATAAATAGATGTTTCATTTCATTATTTTCTTCATTTCATCCTCAACCAAATCCTCTTTATTCTAAGAGAAAAACATATTATTTCTTCTTAAGAGTTTGTGAGAGAGTTGTAATTCTCCTATTATAAGAGAGTGTGGGGTTGTTCACTCCTTGTGTTTAGAGAGAAATTATAAAATTCTTTCCATTATAATAAAATTCTTCTACATTTATTCATGTATGTTTCCCTCACATTGAGGATTTTACCACACTAAATCTGTGTCATATTGTTTTATTTTATTGTTAATATTTATGGTATGCTAAGTCTCATAATTATTATTGTATTATTATATGGTAGACAACGCCTCCTAAACTAACAATTGTTTTCAATTTCAATTTACTTATGTTTCAGTTTCAGCCCACGATCCCCTACCACCAACTACTCCATGATTTATATCCCCTAATATATATAATATAGTATGTATTTGATCTAAATATTAAAATAAAATAAAAAGTGCATAGGCATGTTTATTTTGGTCGGTTGAGTAATTAAAGCCGACATTTAATTTGCTCGATTCTAAACTTTAAGTAGGATCCACATAAGGTTCATTTTAAATTCTGTAGGTTGATGATGACACAGGAAAAAAAAAACAAAATGGACTCCTAAACACTAATGGCCATTTTCAATTGAGGGAACTTCACCAAGTCAATTCTATTAATTCTCTATATAACTTCACCAAGTCAATTCTATTAATTCTCTATATATGGTCGTGAAGTGGCGGCTTATATGCTAAAAACAAAAGGAAACCAGAAGCTCATTATTTTTATAATAGGGTAGTTGGGATCACAAAATTTGATCTAAAATTAAATCCTTAAATTTAAGGAAATTTCAAATTTCAAATTTTATATGTATATTATGATTTATATTTTTATATTTTATTGATAGAGGTCTCATTTTAATAACTCGCTCCTAAGACTCTTCAAAATTAAGGATGATTCAGGGGTACCCCTAAATTTTTTAAAGACCCATTTAAGCACTTTTACATTTCAGGAAAAAAAATATTTTTTTTTTGAAATATTGGAAATTCCGTCGCCAAACCACCAGACCCAGGTTTAAGCAGAACATGTAAAACCCCAGACTGTCCCAAGTTCTTATAAAAAATGTACTCTCTGGATTCGAACTCAAGACCTGACAATTAAGTCTTAAACCATTTGCCACCAAGCAACACCCCTGATGAGCGATGACATACTTAATATCAATCGGAAACCAATATGGTTCCCGAAAGATTATTTTTTCAAGTAAACGATGGCTAAGATGCTCAATGCTTGTGTATTAATTTAGGGTTTAACAATATCGAAAATAAAATGGTTCAATTTTTTTTTTAAGGCGTAGCACATAACTGATAATTAAATCTCCTCTCCATCCATTTAAGTGGGGTTTCAACCTTAGGTCTATTGTTTCAACTTAAGAAAATTTATCAACTAACTGATACATCGGCGAAAAGAGAAAACGGTTGATCATGATTTTATGACTCGATTCTATGTATTTAGCATTATAAGAGAGTTTAAAATAAACTTGAATCGAGCTTCTATAATTGACTTCGCGATTACTTGATGTGATCTGGTACAACGTGTTCATCAATCTCCTTTTTATTTTTTATTTATTTTCAACATGGAACTACTTGTTCATCAATAAGAGAAATTAAAGCGGAACTTGGAATAACATACATTACATCGTATTAACAAAAATGAAACAATGCAATAGTCTCAAAAGCGATTGGAGTAAGCTTGATGAGCTATTGTTTCTCTTTGTGGGTGTCAATTAATTTTAGTTTAATTGGTAAAATCTCTTAAGAAATAATTACAAAATTGATATGGGATTCGAACCATGTTCACATGGTCATGTGATGAGAACCTGTCTGGAACAAGCCAAGCAAACCCACACGAGATTAAGATCGTTTCCAAGAAAGCCAAGACAGAAACCTAGGCCACAAAGGATAAGCAAGCTTTTGATAAGCCAAAGTCAATGAGAACAAGTTGAGGGTTACTCAAGTCTCAAGAAAAATAATAATTTTTATTAAAAGATAGGTTGTCTTTATTATAATGAATAATGGCCCTTTAAATAGGTGGCTAACCTGAATTCTATCCAAACATAATAAAACCACAGTAAAATAAACCTAATAATACATAAAATCTTTTAAATTTCGTGCATGAACTTTCTAATTTAATTAAAGTCCAGTCCATCACTTAAATATCACGTAACCTTACAAAATATATAACATAAAAGTTGTAAGGATAACTTGCATCCGTATTTTGACCAACGAGAATTTCGTTAGGCGCATTGGTGGTGAGGCCGTGAATGGCTAATCATGGAAGAGTAGATTCACTTCAAACCTTAGCAAAGGAGGTTGCTGTCATTTGTAGCGTTTCAAGCAATTAGAGGTTTGTGAGGCTTGGCTCTTCACGGATTTCTGATCTCCAAACCTCATTGTGCTTTTCTGGACGTTTTATTAAAAATCTTTAGTGGGTTTCACGGATTTTGTTCCTATGGGTTCACATGAATTACGTTGATAGTAATCTTTTGTGGGTTTACTTGGCTTTGTTTGAGGCAGGATTTCATCATCATCGGTATTCGGTTGAATCAGGCTATCGTTTCTCTTTTGATGATTTCACAAGTCTAATGGGGAAAGAGAAAGCTCCACCATCTCTATAAAATGGTGTGAGGAACGAATACAATAATACCCCATCTCTATAAAAGCTTTAGAATTGTCTCAATGGAGCACCACGCCACCACCTAATAATTAAATGCTTTATAAAAATAATATTAGGATAAACTTCTTTTAAAGATATCATTATTCAAGAAACAAGTCTCCTCATCATTGTAAACAAAAGTACATATTAAAAAAAAACATGCATTTCCTACCATTCGAAACTTACATCTCATCTGTAAACCATATTACGAGCTAAATTAATTTATTAAGCTTCATGCATTTAATAAACTTCAAAACACATATTAATGATGATGAGGATCTGGGCCTCCAGGGCTGACTCGCTTGGACTCAAAAAACTTGCCAAGAATCTCCTGTCTTTGTACACTTTGCTTGAACAATTCTCTCGCACTCTCCATCAATGCACGACTCTCATCCTTCGTAAACTTTTTGGACTCAAAATGTCTCTCAATAATCTCCTGTTTCTTCTTACTTATTTTTGATAATGCTCTATCACTATGGCTATTGGTATCTGAAAATAATAATGGATCAAGAACACGAGTTTCGCAACTCGAAAACAAAAACAAAACAAGGAAGAAAAAACACAACAAAAGCCTCAAGCTAGCCATTGATTGATATGTCGACTGAGATGAGATGAGATTAGGGTTTCAAAACTTGTTTTTACGTGTAGTATTTTAGAGCTGGGGTTGTTGGCTTTATATAGAGCTCATGCAACACTTAATAATTAAAAAAAAGAAAAAAAGAAAAAAACAGGGGTCAAATGGAAATGCAACTTTTTGGAAAGGATAAGACCTTAAATTTGGTCATCAACTTAGTGCTGGCTAGCTCTATAATATCACTTTTTTAACCAATTCTAATGGTTTCTATTTATTTTTATTATTTTTGTTGTGATGATAGTATTAACCACAAGTGTGAAAATAGAAACCGAGCTCACAATAAAAGGCAATTTAGACTGCATATAGTGCCACATGTAACCTCACTGTCGCCTTGTCATTTCATTTTGAATCCCCAATCACTGTTCATCATTGTGTTCACATAAGCGTTGAAGAAAAGAATTTATACTTAATCAAATCTCTTTCCTTTATCTTTAAAAAAGAAAGTATAAGTTTCTTGAATTATTAAATTAATAGATACACTAAAAGATAAAAAAAAAATATAAATTTTAATATAATATTATTTATCTTTCAATATATTAATATATGTATTTTTCTGTCTTCTAATATGATCATTAATTTATAGATATCTCATTGGAACCTAACTCAATATATTGTTATTTATCTTTTCGCATTTAAAAAAAATATAAGGGCAGTTCTATATATATATATATGAGTTTTTTTCACTCATGTCACTTTGAAAATAAAATCGAACCTAAGACTTATTTTATAAAATAGGTTTGTAATGAACTAACACTTGGTGAGGTTTGCATAGAAATTAATTTGGCAAAACACCCTTTAACTTTATCATTAAGAACTTTGCAATTTGTATTTATCGGTAACAACAGCCTAATGTTAATTTTGCAACTAAGTGAAATTTTCATTTGCTGAGCTAGCTATAGCTAGGTCATGAAATATTTCTTAAATAAGAATAAAGTTATGGATCTTAGTCAGATTCAGAAACTTTGGCATGAAGCATCGTCAGTCAGTGTCAGAACTCTCAAATTTTGCCTGGTATTGGATTACATACGTCTTAAACTTTTCCTCCAACTATAAATGTGTCGTTATTCAGTTTATAACTTTTAACATCACTTTCATCATCCTACGTAGTTTACTTTTTGATCGATCGGCCTGAATTTATTTCCATTTGTGATTTCTGGCAACTCAAAGACAGTCGCTCTATCCTAGAAAACCAAACTAACAATTTTTTAATATAATAGAGGTATGGGTAAAGTAGTATCATCAACTAATAATTATGATCCGCATAATGGGCAAGCATATTATGTAATTATGCTTAAGACCTCTGGTTGAGTTAAGGCCCATTTAATTTGTATTTATTATATTTTTATTGAATGTGTAAATAATTTATGTGTTGAAAATTAAAAAAAAAAAAAACTAAATAAAAATTTTTACATATGGCCAAAATATGTCTTGCCCAACCACTATTAATAATCATATGACATATCACTACAAGAAATATGACCTTTAGCATCCTAATATTTAGCGTCGTCAAATAAATCATTTCTAAATATATAAATAAGCGTCGCCAAAACCAAGCGACACTAAAAGTAACAATATCTTATGTCGATAGAAAAATTAACGCTAAAATTACAATATTTAGCATCGTCAACATACTTTTAACGTAAAAAAATTAAGGCATTTAGCGTTTACACCTAATTGTCGACGCTAAATATGCAGAATTGTAAATATTTAGAGTCGAACTTAGGCAGCGACGTTGTATGATCATATTTTAGCGTCGCCTATGAAGTTGACAATGCTAAATCGATTATTTTTTATGACGCTAAAAAGCTTTTAAAAATCCCTACCTACCCACGACTCTCATCTCTTTCTTCTTCCTTTTTCTTCATATCCTCAAAAACCCACGTAAAAAAATACACATTTTCGCCATTTTCAACCTCAATCCAATGCATAGGTAATTAAGGTATGTATTTTGATGAACACTAAAAAGTGCACATTTATTAAAAGAAAATTAACCATTTTATACTTGTAGTTTCAATAATCCCCTTAATTTAGTACATTTGTGAAATAACAATTAAATTTATGTTTTATATATTTTTATTGTGATTTTTTATTTATTGTATAAGTAAAATACTATTTCCAATGCTCAACAGAAAATGTACATGAAATTTGAATTTCAAGACCTAGAAACCTAAAATGGCATGACAGCTAGATTCAAATCGGATTTGGAAAATATTCACCGTATTTAGATTGATGACAAAATGAGCTTATGATGTATTTAACTAACAAAATGAGCTTATGATGTATTTACCTACACATATATTTTATATAAAAATATAAAATAAAACAAAACAAAAGCAAAAGGACAACAAAATTAAAAATAAACAGAAAAGGACAAAACAGACAAAAAAAATATTGATTGCATTTGCTTTCCACCAAAAGCAAGATTTGCTTCTTGCAAGCTCATAAGAGGTGTTGAACACCTCTATAAATAGATATGTTCAGCGTCTCATTTTCTTGAGTAAATTTCTACAGCTCTCTCTGAGATTGTGTGGGATTAGCTCTTGTTCCCTTTTGTAATTTATTTTTATTTTCTTAATAAAATTATGAGTGTTTTTATTTATATCTTGTTATGCTAATTTTTCTCATGCTGGGATAAATGGTGAAACTAGTAGTATAAAAATATAAGTGATTTTTATTTATATTATATTTTATAAATTGTGATAATTTCTCAAATAAAATTTATACTATTTCCAGTTTATTTAGGACTCTTGACTAGCTGTAGACAGTCCGCGATTGACACAGATAATACTTGAATCCCATAAATGAAAGAGAGTGGACTATTAAAGATCTGGATTAATTATAGACAATACAGTACCACCTATATGGCTGATTTTATATATTTTGGCATAATTGAGTAACTAACTGGACTTGTTATGGACAAATGTTATCACCGCCTTTATGGATGGTTTTATATATTTTGGCATAATTAGTATCTTGTCATGACTAATTATCGACATGAAAAATTACATGTGTTGGCATAATTAATACATGATAATTATGAAATAAATTGAATGAGAAATAATTATAATTTAAATTTTATAAAAAATAAAAATTATTTTATATTTGAAATATCAAGAGTGGATCCCCTAACCACATTATTTTATTTTATTTATTATTATTTTATTAGTTGAATTATTATTTTATCCTATTAAATCTGTTCCATGTGGATCAACCCCGGACTTATCGGGTTATTTTATTACTTCGACACTCTTATACTTAGGAGTAAAGAACCACTTTGTGAGTGTGTCAAGTTTTTAGTGTCGTTGTCGGGGAATAAAATTTAATAGATAGAGTAATAATTTAACATTTTTTTTTTACTTTTGTGTTGTTTTGTGTGTTTTAAAAAAAATATCTTTTATATTTTTCTTGTGTATTTTGTAAAAAAAAAATAAAATAAAGCACTTTGCTAAATTATAGTCTAGGGAATCTGAATTTAAAAGACCATATTTGCCGATTTATAAGAAAATCGGATGAGAAGCATATCCTCGACCTATAGAGGGCATTCAAGCCGTTACTGGATGTAAAATCAGAGGAAGATGTGATCCAGAATCACAACTATATTTCAATTTACTATTTTGATTTTTTTTTAAAAGTTATAACCTTTTTTTAGTAGCAATGTTGTAAATTCAACTGTCTATACTACACGAATCAGGTGATGTCTTCTAAATTTTACTTCTTCTTATTCAAACATAGGGGAACATGTCTCAATTTGATTGGGTGGAGTGGATAGTTGACTAGAATGCTTTTATTTTATTTTAGATGTAAAAAAATAAAAAATAAAAAATTGTTTTTGTTTTTAAGCTATTTCTTAATATGTTATTTTTGTTCATTTCCTTTTGAATTATTTAAATTTATGAATTCTCCATGAAATTCTTTAAATTTGATTTTGATAATACTCATTTGACAAATATTATCAACATATATGGTAACATATGATCATAGATTGAAAGTGAAAATTTTGTAATATTTAGTTCTCTAGTTTGTTGGTAGCAGGAGTTTGTGTTTTTATTTCAAAAAATCAAATAAAAAAACTAACTAAAATTCTACTTAGTAATCATATATCTTACCTCAGTAAGTAGTGATTGTTCGCGTAAAATGATAGAGCTTGAGTTTAAAAAAAAGAAAAAAGTGAAAAAAAAAGTGTGTGAATAAGTTCGATTTCGTAGCTTCTCTAACTTGAGCAATTAAGTCCGTAGGGGTGTATTAACACTTAGTGCCCTAAGGCCAATTGGTCTGAGAGTCACTGGCCCAAAGCTCGTTAAATGGGTTAAGGATAAAGCTTAATAAAATTAGATATTCTTTTTGTCATCTGAGTCCGAGCAATTAAATCCGTAGGGGTGTCTTAACACCTAATGTCCTAAAGCTAACTGGTTTGAGAGTCACTGGCCTAAAACTTGTTACAATGGTTAAAGATGTATTATTATTAAAAAAACTATTTTGTATATAAATAAACTATAATTGCCAAAAGGTGTAAATTCTGATATAATTTTAGGAAAAAAAATATTACTCTCTTTTCAACAAGACCTGTGAATATTGTGGGAACAATGAATTGATTGATACTTTGTCTCATGTCTGTATGGAAAATGATAAAACGTACAGGAGGATTTACTTATTTGATAATTTAAAAGAAATAAACAATTACTAACTTGAATAAGATTTTTTTTTAATTTTCGCTTAAATTACTAGGGACTTGTAATAAGTTGGTTGGGGGTGTGATGAACACTAAAAAGTGTACATTTATTAAAAGAAAAATTAATCATTTTACACTTGTAGTTTCATTAATTAGGGGTGGGCATCGGATCGGATCCGATCCAATTCGATCCGATTTGATCGGATCGAATCGGATCCGATCCGATTTGCAAATCCGAACGAATCCTGTTGGTCCGGTTCGACGAATTTCGGATCGGATCGGATTTTATCCGATTCGATCGAATTTTTTTTTTTTTAATATGCAAAACGACGTCGTTATATATAAAAAAAAAAATCGATCGGATCAGATTTTATCTGATCCGATCCGATCCACTCGATTTTTTTGACTCAAACCCACCGAATTCGGATCGGATCGGACCAATCCGATCCGAAATAGTATGATTTCGGATCGAATTGGTCCGATTCGATTCGATTCGAATTCGGATCGAACCAATCCGATCCGATCCGATCCGATCCGATAATTATCGGATCGGATCGGATCTAGTTCGATTGTTTGATTCGATCCGATCGAATCAAACAATCGTGGGCATTTCGGATCGGATCGGATTCGGATTCGGTCCGATCCGATCCGATCCGAATCCGATAATGCCCACCCCTATCATTAATCCCCTGAATTTAGCACATTTGTGAAATAAAAACATAACAATTAAATTTTATCTTTTATAATTTTTATTGTGATTTTTTTATTTATTGTGTAGGTAAAATACTACTTCAGATGCTCAACAAGAAAATGTACATGAAATCTGAATTTCAAGACCCATAAACCTAAAAGGGCATGACAACTAGATTCAAATCAAACTTGAAAAATATTCATCATGTTTAGATTGACGATAAAATGAGCTTATGATGTATTTAACTGCACATATATTTTATATAAATATATATAAAAAATAAAATAAAAGCAAAAAGACAAAAGAATAAAAGCAAACATAAAATGACAAAACTGATAAAAAAATATTGATTGCTGTTGCAAGATAATCGTACTGCAAGTATACGGTGTCAAGTTTTAGTAAAAGATAAGTAAAGAGTGTCGAACCGACAGAGATTGTAACCAAACTCTCACTAAGTACTATAATTGATAACCCTAACTTTATTTAGAAAATAATTTAAAATAATCTAAATTAAAACTAAAAACCAAATAAGAGAGAAATCTAAACGTTTAATGAAGATAGACCAAGATGAGATAGATTATAAAGTCTGATTTCACCTAGCTATCTCCTATATATTTGTCATACCAATCAATTCTTATTCAGTTGCATTGTTTATATGCCAAGAACCCTAAATTATTCTAACTCCCTCTCTTGAGTGCGAGTGAATCTATTATCAATTACAAACTTCTACATCCTTATAAAAATATAGTAATTAACAATTCATTACGCTCTGTGATTCTTTATTAACGACTTCAAAAGGATTATAGGTTCTCTCAAATTCTACAAATCTCCTTGGTTATATTCTCTAGATCTTTTAAGCGTTCTCATGCTTCATACAAATTCTCAGTCTCCAGCTGCTTAAATATGCTGATTTTCGTTCTCAGCTGGGCTGATTTAGCAGTTGGAAAGAACTTCTCTAGAATTCGTGTGGCCATATCTTCCCACGTCAGGATGCTCCCCATTGGTATGGACTGTAGCCAACCCCTCGTTTGGTCCCTTAAAGAAAATGGGAACAAGCGCAGCCTGATGGACTCTTTAGTTATTCCATTCATTTTAATTGTATCCTTCATCTCTAAGAACATCCTTAAATGAATGTTGGGATCCTCAATAGCCGATCCCCCATATTGGTTTTGTTGCACCATATTGATGAGTGCAGGTTTCAACTCGAAATTATTGGCATCGATTGGTTGCAATCCCATAATATTTTTCGTCAATGACTGGTTTAAATTATCATGAATTGCCACTTGGCGCTGATTGTTCTCTCTATTTGCAGCTGCTATTGTTACTTTTCCAACCCTTTTATCTTTCCTCAGTCTTTTTTCTGTTCGCTCTATTTCTGGATGAAACAAGAGTGAATCAAGACTTGTGGATCGTCTCATTCACTGCAAAGCACCGAAAGAAAGAGAAAAAAATAAAGATAAGAGTCAAATAAAAGTAAAAAATAAAATAAATAAAAGAAAAGAAAAATCTAAATTAAAATTAAGGTTAGTTGGTAATAGTATTAATGTGAATCAATTTAACAATCCCCGGCAATGGCTTCAAAAACTTGTTGCGAGATTATCGTACCGCAAGATACGGTGTCAAGTTTTATTAAAAGATATGTAAAGAGTGTCGAACCCATAAGGATTATAATCAAACTCCAAAAACTTGTTGCGAAATTATCATACCGCAAGTATACGGTGTCATGTTTTAGTAAAAGATAAGTAAAGAGTGTCGAACCCACATGGATTGTAATCAAACTCTCACTAAGTACTATAATTGTTAACCCTAACTTTATTTAGAAAATAATTTAAAATAATCTAAATTAAAACTAAAAACTAAATAAGAGAGAAATCTAAACGTTTAATGAAGATAGACCAAGATGAGATAGATTCTAGGGCCTGATTTCACCTAACTGTCCTTTATGTATTTGTCATGCCAATCAATTCTTATTCAATTGCATTGTTTATAAGCTAAGAGCCCTGAATTATTCTAACCCCTTCTCCCGAGTGCCGAGTGAATATATTATCAATTACAAACTTCTACATCCTTATAAAAATCTAGTAATTAACAATTCATTATGCTCTGTGATTCTTTATTAACGACTTCAAAAGGATTATAGCTTCTCACGAACTCTACAAATCTCCTTGGTTATTTTCTATGGATCTTATTTAAAATCTTTTCTCCCGAGTGATAGATTCTAAACATGCAATCCTCTAATTTGTGGCCAACAAACTAAAACCATTAAACACAAGAAAATATAAATAAACTCTATGAAAACTTTATAAAAGTTATTCGGTAATTAATATTTAGGTTCAAGCATTAGGCTACATCATACTCTAGAATAACAGAATTAGTTCATGACTAATTTAAAGAACAACAACATCTGAGTCAAGAACATGATAATTATTAGAAGAGTTTAAAGAAGAAAAATAAAATATAAAACCTGAATCAAATTCTTTTAACTTCAGACTTCACCACCTTCGTCTCCTCTTTTTGCTCTTCAATCTCCTTCTTAGGATATCTCTAAATTTTATGCTTTGAACTCTTTTGTTATGTCTAAAAATATCCCCCTAGGATTTTGGACGAGCTTAGGTATTTATAGGGAAGTCTTGAAGCCTTTATGCATATAGAATACTGAAAACTAGTCTTTCTGGAAGTCTACCACAGCATCGCGACGTCGAAATTGGCGTCGCGACTCCTAATTCTTGGGAAAAATATATCTGACATCCTGTGTGGGCGTCGCGACACTAGGCCAATTTTCAGGGTAATGATTCCAACGTTGAAGCCTTTTCCCGTATGCTTCCTTTGCATCCGTAAGCTTCCAAAACAAGTCCAAGTACCCCAAAATCCATGCTCTATTGCTTCCTATCACTAAATCATAAAACCAACTGCAAAACACATCAAATGGCGCGGAATCCAACAAAATACTAAGCTAAATATGCATGAATAAGTGTGTACAAATCACACTTATCAAACACCCTCACACTTAAGATTTTGCTAGTCCCGAGCAAAAGACTAAATAATAATCAAAATCAAAGTAAATAAAAAATTAACTAAGCCACTTTCGTATGGATTACGATTGCATTTAGCGTATGCAACAAGCCTTTAAATCCCTAGACATCCATAGTGGACGAGTTATAGTCTCGTGGGGGCTTATAGAGACGACACCCACAAACGTCATTTAACATGCACATGTAGTCATGCAAAAATATAAAAGCAACAATAATAAAAATAATAAACGAACCCTAGAAAGTCTGGTGCAAGGATCGTCCTCAGGGAATGCCTAGTAATGAAAATAAAGAAACCTTCAAAGTGTATGACTCAATCTTATATCCAAAGTCTCGAATAGATTATTTAAGTCAGACTTACAATGTGTGTGTGTGTGTATGTTAATGTCTGATCACAGCTCGAATCCTAAGGGAGCCAACTCAGTGATTTCGTCTTAAAATTATACATCTAATGGGTTAAACCAACCTAAATATCTCAAAAATGTTATGTATTTTCCTATCGAGCTCTATATGATATGGCTTTTAAAATTATTATCATTATTATTATATTTTTTATTTTTTTCTTCACCTGCCCTTTAAGGTAGCATTTCTCCTCATGATGGTCCTAATACTCAGCCATGGATAGCTTCACGCTTATCGGTTATAAGTGGTTGAAATGTTTTTTTTACTCTAGCCATATCATATAACACAATTAATTACAATCATAGATTGATATCTAAGCAAACGATCATTCATCTTCAACCAATTTCATCAACTAATCATTTTATTATCTACCTAGGTTCTTACTGCTAGAAACCTACTTTTAAGTGGTCATGAGTCTAACCTAGATTACCTACTCAAGGCATCAAATAAAAGACATTCACACACTTATCGTTTTCTAATATGTCATACTAAACACACAACCTCATCATCATGCGACATCCATAATTCCTAGATTAATATATATATATATTATTTTTTTTAAACACAATTACATACCGTAATTAAACCTTTCAAAAAAAAAACACAAGTATATACCAGATGCAACACAACACCCCCAAACTGAAATCGGGCAGTGCCCTCAATATTCAAAATAAAGAAAAACTAGATGGAAGGCACTTACTTGAGACAGTCGTCATCAATTATCATCCTCCTCAGACGCATTAGCCCAAAAAGGTGGAAAGCTGGGCGGTGGAGGAAAACAGACTGCATTGGGACCCGAGTTAAGCCCACTATTGCAAATATCTCAACCAAGGCAGAGTTCAAATCTACAGAGTACGCCATATAATTTTTGAACCGCTGTTGAAAAACACACTCAACCTGTATGTGACGTCATTTTTCTGTCTCAAGTAATGAAAGTCGTTCACCTAAATTAAGATGAGATGTAGAAGTCGGCAGTGGACGAAGATGGGCGAACTCGCACCGTGAGAAGAATTGGCCACTCGGGAAGGGCCAGAATCTTGGGTCTCCACATATTTCCTTGTCTTATAACGGGCAAGGATGCCCGCATCAATCGAAACTTGGGCAGTAAGTAGTTCTTCACTTTTATCTCATGTGACCTCAGTATTGTGACATAGATCAGTGATGAGAGAAGGATGAGGAAGTATAAGTGTAGTCGTACCCCTTACAATAATAAGGATGGAATTTTGAATGATGCGCCCCACATTGATGGATTTACCAGTGATAATTGCATAAGTCAAAGCAGCGCAATCCTTGGTCACATATGCGGTATGATTGGCTGGCATAAGTTTGGCGGAAATAAAAAAACCAAGCCTTGGCATATTTATCCAAAGCCGTCTTGTTAAAGTGCACTGACACTCATTTGTTGGTCTTCCATCTAAAGCCTTCTCCACACAAGGTAATGATTATCTCGTTATAATCGAGGTCTTATGCCAAGTATACACAATACTCATCATCATCGATTTCTGGCAATTGATAAAATGTATTGATGGTTTGTTGGTCGAAAGACACCATCTTGCTCCGTACAAGCACATTCAGTCCCTCGTGTCGTACCTTCAAATTTGTATAAAATTCCCGCAAAATAGGTACAATTGCATCGACATGGGGTCTTGTAAACTCTTCTCATCCCCGATCTTGAATCATCTGTGCCATTTTAGGGTCATGTGCAATAGAGACCTGAATTCCCCGTTCCCGAATTAGATTCTTAGAAATGAATGCATTGAAATTTTTAAATGCCTCATCATTCCAAAAGTAATCAGAGGTCGTAAGTAAGTGAGACGTAGGCTTTATGCTTCTTCTTCGGGGCTATAATATCGCTCTCAGATTAACTACTGTCCATACTCCACACCCAACACTCAATGTTCTCCAAAAATTCAAGCAATGTCTTTGAGGCAATTTAGCAAACACTAGGTGTGTAAGGGTGAAATCAACAACAGGCTACATGCATTTGCTCATATTCTACTCTATACAAGCCCTAAGAACAATCTTTTTAATTATAACATCCCCAATCCGGGAGATGCTACCGGTAGGGAATATGTCGTACTATCCCCCTAAACCTCTGAATTTCTAACTACGAACAACACTGATACTCTTTTCTCAAACATAATCTCATATACGGGACCATTGCCCAAATCCATAACATAAAATGTATAACAGTACACAGACAACTGAACATCCAACATCGATTATCTGGACAACACTTTACACAATTTCTTATATACAATTTTACTATACAGATATCTGAAACTGAACTTTACTTAACTTGATTGAACCCTATCTTTGACTTGACCTGGTGGACCAAATACCCTAGTGACTGCCATCAATATCCATCCTCTCGAGCTCGTCCTCCGGGTGACCTGCAAAATAAGAAACTGGGAGTTAGGGGGGTTAGATTGTTTGAACGACCTAAGTGAGTGACAGTTAAAATAAAATAGGAACTCAAATACTTTTTGAAAAATCCATGGTTCTAAAATCAAGTTTATCTCAAGTCATATCTTTTGAAATCTCTTTCCTTATTTGTAACAACTTACTTTCTGGGAATCTTTTCTGAAAACTACTTCTGGTCTAAAAATTCTAAAACTCTCACAAAACAGTTTCTTACGAAAACTCTTTCTTGAAATAATCTTTTCTGTAAGGCTGTCTTTGAAAATATGTTTTTTAAAAAATTTTAATCTGAAGGTCTGCTGAAAACCTGATGCATAAGGACGTTACGTATCGCCACCCTCTATACGCCTAACTAGAGCTAGGAGTGCAAATCCATGACATTGAGGTGTTACGTATCGTCGTCCCCCAAAGCATGCCACTACATGTCCCTAAAACTAGGGTCTAAGGGCGTTACATATCGCTGTCCATCTAGTCCTGAAATCTAGTGGTCTTGGGGCGTTACGTATTGCCATCCCCCAAGCCACTGAACTAGAGCCGAGGTGTAGATCTACGTCACCCTCCAGACTCTAAATCTAGGATCTATGGGCATTTGTCATCCCTAGTCCTGAACTGCATGTGCACACGAAATCTGGATCCAACAATTCCATATCTGAGTCAAGTTACATACTGAGGTGGCTTTTCCCCTTGCCTCGAAAACATAAAATCATGTTTCTGTAATCATCACTTTTCTAAATCATTTCTCAAAACATTCTGTTGCGATATTTTATATCGTACCACAAATGTACGGTGTCAAGTTTTAGTAAAGATGAGTGAAAGAGTGTCAAACACATAGAGATTGTATTATACTCGCACTAAGTTCTATAATTGATAATCTTAACTTTATTAAGAAAACAATTAAATTTAGAATAAACTAATATTAAAACTAAAAACAAAAGAAATGAGATATCAAAACATCTAATGAAGATAATCCAAGATGAGATAGATTCTAGAGTCTGATTTCACCTAGCTATCTCATATGTATTTGTCATGCCATTCAATCTCTATTTAGTTGCATTGTTCATAAGTCTAGAATCCTAAAGTATTCCACTCCCTCTCCTGAGCAATAGTGAAAAGATTATTAATTACCAACTTTGATATCCCTATAAAAATCTTGTAATCAACAATTCATTACGTTCTGTGATTTTGTGTTAACAACTTCAAAGAAATTATAGATTCTCATGAACTCTATAAAATTCCTACTTTATATCCTATAGATCCTATTTAAAATCCCTCTCTCCCGAGCGATAGATTCTAAACATTCATCATCTCAATTTGTGACAAAAAACAAGAAGCATTAAACACAAAAGAATATAAATAAACTGAATTATAACTTCATAAAAATCAAACTGGCAATCAATACATAGGTTCAAACATTGGCTATATCATCCTCTAGAATTATGGAGTTAGTTCATGACTAAATAATAAAACAATGAATGTAATGCCATGAATCTAATAGAAATCATTAGAGTTGAAAGAAAGAAACTAGATGATAAAACTCGAATCGAATCCATTCGTCTTCGGACATCACCGCCTTCGTCTCCTTTTGTCGCTATTCAATCTTCCTCCTTAGATCTCTCTAAAAATATGTGTTTTAAGTCTTGAGTTGTGTATAAGCCTCCCCTTTAGGGTTTTGGACGAGCTTACATATTTATAGGAAAGTCTTGGAGTCATTGTGCATGTAAAACCCTAAAAATTGATGCTTCTAGGTATCTGCCGCACGTTGCAGCGGCTAAAAGTGGTGTCACAGCGTTAAACTTACGAAAAATATGTATATGAGTGCTGAATGGGCGTCGCGATGCCATACAAATTTTCTGGATGTTGTTTTCTGCATTTTTCGCTCTTCCCGCGTGCTTCTGATGTGTCCGTAGGGTCCCAAAACAAGTCAAATTACCCCAAGATCCATGTTCCAATGCTTCCTACAAATAAAACATAAAAGAAACTACAATATACATTAAATAACACGGAACCTAACAAAATAATAAGCTAAGAATGCCGGAATAAGTGGGTATAAACCGCACTTATCAAACACCTCCAAAATTAGGATTTTGCTAGTCCCGAGCAAAAGACTAAATAAAAATAAACAAACAAAATAAACAAAATTAACTAGGCCACTTTCGTAGGGATCACGATTGCATTTAGCGTATGCAACAAGCCTTTAAACCCCTAGGTGACCCTAGTGGACGAGTTATAGTCTCGTGAGGGCTTACAACGACGATACCCACAAACGTCATTCAAACACATGCAATAGTATAAAAGCAACTAAAATATTCATGATAGTTACACATAATATTGTCCTCAAAGACTGCTTACCAATGAAATCAAAGAACCTTCAAAGTACTCGATGCAACTAAAATCCAAGTTCATAAATAAAGTATCTAAGCCAGACTTGCAGTGCGTGTGTGTAAAGGTTTGGTCACAGCTCGACTCTTAAGTAAACCAACTCGATGATTTCGTCTCAAAAATTGGGATCCAATGAGTTAAACCAACCTAGATATCTCCAAAGTACTATGTAATTGCCTTTTTTTGCTCAATATGGTCTGCTTTTTTTCTTCCTTTTTTTTTTGAATTTTTCTCAACACACCTACCCTTTAAGGTAGCATTTCTCCTCATGGTAGTCCTAACACTCGCCCATGGGTAGCTTCACGCTTATCGTTTATAGGTAATTTAACTTTTTCTTTGAAATTTTTTTTTCTTTCTTTTCTCTTGCTTTCATTCTTGTTCAATCTTTTTTTTAACCATACCATACATCATAACATTAGAAAATCGAGATAGACATCTAAGCAAATGGTCATTCATCAGCATGTAATTTCTTTAACTAGTCACTTTGTCAACTACTTAAGTTCTTACTGCTGAAAACCTATTGTTAAGTGCTTACGAGTGTAACCTAGATCACCTACTCAAGGGAACTTATTGTTTCTAAGATTTCATCTAAAGCAAATAAAATCCATCATTAGACTTATGCTTTACTATCAAGGAATAAAAATAAAAATAAATATTTTTTTAAATAGCAGGAACTATCACTACATGCACACACCCCCAAACTTAAAACATACATTGTCCTCATTGTAAGATAAACATAAAGAAACAAGAGTGAGGAGAAACACTACCATGCATGGAGTTGATCAGGCTCCTGCTGATTAGAATTTGGTAGCGCGGGTTGTGTGAGTCATGCTACCTGCATAAATAATATGCAAACTAATAAACAAAAAAATAACACAATAAAATAAAATAAAGTAAAGAAAATAAAATAAAAATAAACAAATGCAAAGGTTGCTTCCCCGCTAGCGCTAAGTTTAACGTCTTCAGCCAGACGCAACCACCCAAATGGTCATGGTAGCTTCAATGTAGCGGACCGAGTAGTCTCATCTGCCTTATTCTTTGGTATCCACCTGTTGTTATGACATGAAAAAGGTAGCTTGACAGGCCGTGACAATTTATCCATGGATGGTCCTCCAGGGTCTACTAATGGTTCAAATTTTTGACTACACATGTGGTAAAATTGACTTGACCATATTTTGAGCTTCCCAGAGATCATCTCTAAGTGAGCACTGACTCTTGATTTCCTATTTTTATGACGCTTTGGAGGTGATTTCAGTTCTAGATGAGGAGAATCTTATTTGCATCACTTCACTATGCTCATTGGTTACTTAACTGCTGGTTCACCCTGCGTGTTTGCAACTCCCCTCACTACAATGTCTAACCTGTAACATTCTTCATCATCGTGAGGACTCGGCATAGCTTTGAAAACATTGAAGGTGATTTCTTCATCTTGACTCTCATTTTCAGTTCACTTTTCTGTACATCAATGATTGCTCTGTCGGTTGCCAAGAAAGGCCTCCCAAGGATGATTGGGACGTCATGGTCCTCCTCCATATCAAGAATAAGGAAATCTGCTGAAAAATCAAACTTATCCTCCTTAACCAACATATCTTCTACTATTCCTCATGGGTAGGTGAGAGATCTATCTGCTGTTGTAATGTCATTGTGGTTGGCATTGCCTCACCTATGGGCAACTGATTGTAGATGGATAAGGGCATGATATTGATGCTTGCTGTAGGACACAGAAATCAGTGATGATGTTCCAGTCTCGCGGCCCGGTCAGGAGTACGGAGTAACCCGCGGGGGACTAAACCGGTGAATAATGGAGTCACCACACAGTGTGAATTGTAAAATAATTTAAGGCTGCACTCACCCCTCGCAAGGGAAACCGTTGGGTTCAGAATGGTCCCTTACTTATGCCAATTGTAATGAAAGGATTTATGCGATAGTATAACCGAGTCTACGCAAGATACATATGCAAGAATAACCTATATCTAAGTTTGCATGCATAAAAGTAAATCGACATAACGGAAAGCACATAATTTCATGAACATATGCATGAATGTTTCCCCTAAAGGTACGTGGAGTTATATCCCAAGTACAGACCGCACTACCGTCCATTCGGATTCGGCTACGGAATTTACGTCTGGGTTTCCATCTGATATACCACGAGAAGCAACACTCAATCACTAACCCAATATTGACATACATGAAACATGATAATGCATATAACAATAAATAACCGAAGAGACGAAAAATAAACTAAAGTGTGAAATAATGAAAAAAGATAAATAACACAAAATAAATGCGGAATAATAAAGCAACAATAAACGTGAATTAAATGCGAAATAATAAAATACTAATAATACGAAATAAATGCGGAACAATAAATATGTGACCAAAGAATTTAGCCGGTTTCAATGTAGGACTTCGCATACCCGGTTGAACGTATTCCATGTCCAACCAAGCATGCCGTGTCCGGGATAACAAAATAAAATATAACAAAGGGTGCCCCCAAGTCTTACCTCTTAAGTCGCTTCTCGGGAGTACGTTGGGACATCGCCGGAAGGGTTAACATTTCTGCTATTTTTCTGATTCGCTGGTTCGCTGTTTCCGCTTGCTGTTTTCTCTGTTTTCTTCACTATTTTGGATGATTTTTACTGCTATTTCAGGTGGTTGTTTAGGGAGCTATTTTGGGGTTATTTTGGGACTATTTTAGGGGCTATTTTATGGACTATTTTGGGGTTATTTTCGGTTACAGAGAGGGCTGTTTCGGGGATGATTTGGTCTCGATTAAAGGCTTAGTTTTGGTCTCGATTTGGGTTGTTAGTTCTCGGTTGGATTGAAAGGGCTGTTTTCGCTGCCTATGTGTCTTGTTTGTGAGTGGCGTTGAGAGTTTATGGCATATGTTTGGTGAGAGAGAGACGCGTGTGGATTAAGAAGGAGTGAAGCCGTGAGGTGTGTGGGGTGTGTGTTTAAGTGTGAGCTGTGCTAGGTGTGTTGGTCTTTTGAATTTGCGAGTGGTCTGAGGTTTGTGAGTGTGATCTGTGAGGTGAGAGCTGTGCGTTAGGTGAGGGAGAGAGGTTGGTTCTTTGGGCTCATGAGTGAGGACTACTTATGTGTGTGACATGAACCTGGGTCATGTGCGTGGGTTCATTGTAGAGAGTGGAGGGCTGCTCTGTGTTAGGGGTTTTTATGTTGTTTTCGAGTTAGCTGAGAGAGGCATGAGGGTTGGTAGAAGGAGAGAGTGGAGAGATAAGGGCGTGAAGATTATTAGGGTTCCATTGTCTATTTTTGGTTATAGCCGAGAGTCAGTGGCATGTATCTTAGGGTTTTAGAGGTTTGAAGGGCTGCTAGGTTGTGGCTTCAGGTTGAGGGTTTTTCGAGAAGAGAGAGGGAGAAGGATGCGAGTGGTCTGGTTCAAAGAGATTAGGGTTTTTGGCTTTTTGTTCGCCGAATATGAAAGAGTGTGAAGAGAGAGAGAGTTGATGAGTGAGGATGTGTGAAAGAGAGGATCGGTCGAGAGGTTAGAGAGAGAGATGGTGAGTCGGCTAGGGTTTATATTTTATAGAGAGATGGAAGATAGAGGAGCGAGAGAGATGGTTAGAGAGAGGATTCTTTCTTTGAGCTTTTTTTTTTCGTGAGTTGTGAGCTCTTGAGAGAAAAAGAAGAGGCTTTAGGGTTTTTTTGTTATTGCCGTGAATGTGTTGTTGAAAGGGCTTGGTTTATGTGTCTTTTTATAGGAGTGGGATATGATTGTCCTTGTATGGGTAGGAAATGAAGATTGTGTGATCATGGGGAAGATTTAATTAGTTTGTTATAAGGAAATGATTTCTTTAATTTAGGAAGGTGATTTATTTAGTTTAGGAGAGGTATTTATTTGATTTATTTAATTTATTTAGTTTAGGTATGTGATTTGATTTGATTTATTTAATTTGGGAAGATGATTTGATTTGATTTATTTAATTTGGGAAGGTGATTTGATGTGTTTTAAGTGTTTTAATTATTTTTTGGATGAGATTTGGTGGGCTTGATATGGGTTTCGGGGGTTTTGGGCCAATGATGAATTTTAAAACAGAGATCCAACGAGCGAACCCAAGACTAAGCAAACGAATTAAGTCGAACAAGGTATTGATTTTTGAATTTCCTCTTCCGACGTCCGTTTCCCGCGACTTCCGTAACTTATCGGGTAGTGCCTCCATAGGCTTATCATCAGGAATTATATGTAAAAATGTAGTGCCTACACTTGCACCCAAATCGCAGACCACATTACCAAAATATCGATTCCCAATAGTGCACGGTATGGTAAAGCTGCCCAGATCTTTCAGCTTTGGAGGGAGCTTCTTCTGTATGATGGAACTACACTCCTCTGTGAGTGCTACTGTTTCAAAATCTGCCAACTTTCTTTTCTTTGACATTATCTCTTTCATAATCTTCACATAATTAGGCATCTGTTTTAATGCATCTGCAAAAGGGATATTGATATGGATCATTTTGAAGATGTGAAGGAATTTGGCAAATTGAGCATCCAACTTCTTCTTTTGAAAGTGCTGAGGGTATAACAAAGGCGTCTTTAGGATAAAAATGTGGTTTATATAGAAGAGCTACTACATTGTTCTATTCTTCTGTTACTATTTCCTCTTGAAGTGCAACTTCTTTTTATTTACTGCCTAAGTCCTGAGAGGTGTCTTTAACCTCTTTTCCGCTCATGAGGGTTATGGCTTGACACTGCTCTTTGGGGTTGACTTCAGTATTACTAGGAAATACCCATTTCTGTTGATTAGTCATGGAAGAAGCAATCTGCCCAATCTACACTTCTAAGGACTTTATTATTGCTCCTATATTTCCTATGTGCGTTTCAATATTGTTTAACCTTGACTCATTCTTCTCATACCTCACTAAATTTTTAGCAACACACGTGCTCATGAGGTTTTCTAAGGAAAGTTTCTGCTCAGCTCTTGGATAGTTGAAGCCAAATGAAAGTTGCAAGACATTCTCTGTATTAGCATATGACAAATTTGGATGAGAGTAGTTGGGCATAGGATTGCCTCTATAGTTTTTGAAGTTTTGATTGTTCACATACTGAACTTGTTCATATCCTCAATTAGGTAAGATCATTAAATTTGCAGCAGCAGCTTCAATAGATGGTTGGCCCTGTTGATTGGTCAATGTTGCTAGATGAGTCGTGAGGGATGACACTTGATCTGTAAGTGAAACAATATGATCCACCTCATATACATCAACCACCTTAGGTACAGTAGTGCGTTCATTTGGCCATTGGTAGTTATTAAAGGCCATATCCTCTAATAAACCATAGGCGTCTTCAGCATATTTCTTAAACAGGATTCCTCCAGCACCTGCATCAACTATGGTCCTTTTTGGACCATTCAACCCATTGTAGAATAACTGAATATGAACCCAATCTTCAAAATTATGCTGTGGGCACCTCCTAAGTAGATATTTAAAGTGCTCTCAGGTCTCATATAGATTCTCAGTCTCCAACTGCCTAAATATGCTAATTTATGTTCTCAGTTAGGCTGATTTAGCTGGTGGAAAGAACCTCACAAGGAATGTGGTAGCCATATCCTTCCATGTCATGATACTCCCTGTCGGAATAGATTATAGCCAACCCCTCGTTTGATCCCTTAAAGAGAATGGAAACAAACGTAGCCCGATGGTCTCTTTAGTGAGTCCTTTCATCTTTATGGTATCCACCATCTCCAAGAACATCCTTAAATGCACGTTGGGATCCTCTATAGCTGAACCTCTAAACTGGTTCTTTTGCACCATGTTGATCAATGCAGGTTTCAGCTCAAAATTGTTGGCGTTGATTGGTTGATGGCCAATCCCAGAATAATTATCATCAATGACTCACTTAAAGTAATCCCGTATTGCCACCTGGACTGGGTTGTTCGCTATATTTTCAGCCGCCATTGCTTCTTTTTCAAGTGTTCTTTTTTTTTTCCTTAGTCTCCTCGCTGTTATTTTTATTTTAGGATCAAATAGAAGCGATTCAAGACTTATGGATCTTCGCATTCACTGAAGCACAAAAAGAAAAAGAAAAAGTAATCAAATAAAAACAAAACAGAAAAAATAAAAGCAAAGCAAAACAAAACTAAAGTAAAAATAAAAAATAAAAAATAAAAATCTAAATTAAAGCTAAGGTTACTTGCTAATAGTATTAATGTGAATTAAATTAACAATCACCGGCAACAGCGCCAAAAACTTATTGCGATATTTTATATTATACCGCAAGTGTAATGTGTCATATTTTAGTAAAGATGAGTGAAAGATTGTCGAACCCACAAGGATTGTATTCTACTCATACTAAGTACTATAATTGATAATCCTAAATTTATTCAGAAAATAATTAAATTTAGAATAAACTAATATTAAAACTAAAAACTAAAGAAACAAGATATTAAAACATCTAATGAAGATAATCCAAGAAGAGATAGATTCTAGAGTCTGATTTCACTTAGTTATCCCTTATGTATTTGTCATGCCATTCAATCCTTATTCAGTTGCATTGTTTATAAGTCAAAAATCCTAAATTATTACACTCACTCTCCCGAGCAATAGTGAAAAGATTATTAATTACCGACTTCGATATCCCTATAAAAATCTAGTAATCAACAATTCATTACGTTATGTGATTCAGTGCTAACAACTTCAAAGGAATTATAGATTCTCCCGGAAGCATTAAACACAAAAGAATATAAATAAACTGAATTATAACTTCATAAAAATCAAACTAGAAAACAATACATAGGTTCAAACATTGGCTACATCATCCTCTAGAATTATGGAGTTAGTTCATGACTAAATAATAAAAAATGAAAGTAATGTCATGAATCTAATAGAAATCATTAGAGTTGAAAGAAAGAAACTAGATGATAAAATTTTAATCGAACCTCTTCGCCTTCAAACATCACTGCATTCATCTCCTCTTATCGCTCTTCAATCTTCCTCACTGGATCTCTCTAAAAATATATGTTTTGAGTCTTGAGTTGTGTATTAGCCTCATCTTTAGGGTTTTGGACCAGCTTATGTATTTATAGGGAAGTCCTGGAGTCATTGTACATGTAAAACCCTAAAATTATTGTTTATGGATATCTGCCGCAGCGTCGCGGTGCCGAAAAATGGCGTCGCGGTGCTAAACTTGCGAGAAATATGTATGTGAGTGCTGAAAGGGCGTCGCGACACCCATTAGTGGCGTCATGATGCCAGACACAATTTATGGATGCTGTTTTCTGCGTTTTCCGCTCTTCCTGTGTGCTTCCGATGCATCCGTAGGGTCCCAAAACAAGTCAAATTGCCCCAAGATCCATGTTGCAATGCTTTATACAAATAAATCATAAAAGAAACTACAAAATACATTAAATGACACGGAACCTAACAAAATAATAAGATAAGAATGCCAGAATAAGTAGGTATAAACCACACTTATCACATTCTTTATTAAAACATATCTGAAAGTAAACTCGGCTAACGCCCTAAAGGCGAAAAAGTAAGTGATATTAAAATAATATAATGAAAATTAACTTAATGAAAAAGTGTCCACTCACCAATCAACATGTATTGCCCTTAATCTTGAATGTGATTGGGATACTTTGGATTCTGCACGCGACTGAAAGGATCTTTTTTTGAGTATAATTAGTATGTTTAAACTAAGAAACCATTTATAATCATGGATGTAGTGTGAAGTTGTATGTTGGTATAAAATTCTTAAGATGCCCACTGATATGTTATCATGGATCTGAAATGTCTAAAGTGATCTTTTGGAAAATGGCCTCGCGTCGTGAGTCTATAAGCAATGCGTCGCGTCACGACTCTATAAGACAGAACTGAGGTAGAGGACATTTCCAGGTCTACGTCGTGACTCGCTACTAGAGCGTTGCGACGCCCTCATTTTTAGATCTAAACAAAGAGCATTAGCATGCTCGGTGTCGTGACGCGAGCTCGAAATTAGGGCCAATAACCAGTTCCATATGCTCAACAATTCCCATATCACCACTCTAACACCCTCATATAGGTACTTTCCAAATTCTACATCAACACACAAGAAGCATATTCAATTCTTAACTTCTATATATACCAATTATCCACCTCAATAAATAATAAACATATTCAATTCCCCTCAATACATTCAGACACTCTCAAGGACCTCAATTCAGGTTAATACTATCATAACACTCTCCAAAATGCATACAAGCAACTAAATCAAAGCCAATTAGGCAATTCCAAATTCTAGGGTTTATAAGGTGCGAATTTGGACTTATATTTTTCAAGCTCACAACTAAAATTAGAGGAGGAAAAGAGGATAAAGAACTTACTTTGCATGAGATGAGCTTGGAACCATCACTTGTTGCATCTAAATTAGCTTGAGGAAGAAGAGGAAAATTTGAAGAATTCTCCATGGTGTTCACGTTTTTGGCCTTAAGGAAGATGAATGAATAGTCCCATATTTATAGGGAAAGGCTGATATTTGAGTAAATAAATGAGTGGTTGGATTTGTGCCACATTGCCCATTCTAAATGAGTGGTTGGATTTGTGCCACATTGCCCATTCTAGTCCCTTCTCGAAATTACTGTAGCAGACCATGAAATTTTGAATTTTGACTTACTTTTGTTTTGAATTTGGAAAATTATCCAACGTGGAGGTTATAGGTCTCGGTCTTTCTTTCCGATGATATAAATTTCATAAGAATCAGAGTTCATATGAGAAAGTTATGGCCCAAATATCATGGGATGTCCGGAGTGGAACATGGTACCATCTCGTATCGGAATCTCGAAGAATTTACCGATTGTCCCCAAAGTCATTTCATGAGTTTTTATATGTCCAAACATAATTTATATTATTTGACACTCATCCCATAATGTAACAGTAGTCGAGATTTCTGATCGTTATAAATTCTCCCCCCTTTAAATAGGATTCGTCCTCGAATCTCTTCTGGGGCTTAATTCGCAGATTGGTCTTGGTTCAAGGGTATTCGCATCTCTGCTATTCTTATCTTCCTTACATTTCTTTCTGCTCTTCTATTCAAAACTTAATATAAAAACTTTTGGGAATCTCTTGTCATGCTTGAACATACTACTTCAAAGTTCGTGGGCCTTAGTGAATGATTCTTTGAATTCCTGAATGAGAGGTAGTTCCTTATTTTCATTCTATGAACTTCTGCTCAGTACTCTACACTTACCGTCATACTACAATTAACTTTATGCATTATAGAAATCTCATTTATGAGCCTCTAATTATACTCAACATCTTCTATTTCGACTATTTGAACGAACTATTAGTCTTAAAATTATACTATATATGGGGCCTGCTATCTCATTTATCTTAGTTCCATTCTAGTTTGAAACCTTTTATATCTCTTTCCATGACAACAATAATTCCTAAATATCATAAGAGACTTCTGTTATTCTTCACGTTTAAGGTACCATAATCGTACTTTATATTATAGCCAATAATCTTCGCTTTCTCTTGACTTGTGTATCTCTCGGGTTCTTCGACTACTCTTAATAATATAACCACTTAATGACCTCATAAGATATATCTTATTAGATTTTTCCTTAGCTCCATATACTAGATCTTATCCTAACATTCATTATCACATTTTGATTATCTATGGATTTAGGACTTCATAACTCACAAATAACTTTTATTATACTGTCTTTGTCAACCAGAGGCTCTCAACTTGGAATGTTACTTCCGGTTAGTTTCTCTGGCAATCCATCTCGATTGGCTAAGAGTTTGAGATAAGATATCTATTTAAGCCTGACTTTATGCACCTTTATGCTTAAAATTATGTTCTTTATTATTAACGTTGGCACTATTTATTCTTTTCTAGTTTATGTTTGTATTCTTTTTGCACTTTTAATTCCTTTGCTAGTACCAGTACAATTACTGTATTTACGCTAAGTATTCTTTCCTTGCCTACTTGCATTCTAGAATACTCCACTTTTAATTATCCCTTGAGTCTTATCCTATCAAGTACTGTCCCAGTCTCAACAATTTCGGTATTCTTAGTTTCCTTGTCCATCTCTAGGTTATACTTAGTCTCTTCTTGAGTCATCCTATACATTATCCTTAACGGTGCGTTGCGAAAGGAACATACGGGTCATTATCATTATCTTCCTCCCCTACTCATATAATAGAATCTCAGTTTTATCCCAATTCTGAAAAAATCTTGCTATTCCGTAGTATGATTGACAATCTATCATTATACACTTCTATCACTGTTTATCTGGTATCTTTTCCTATGGTCATGTTATCTAAACAGTTCCACCTCGACCTTTTACTTGATGTCTTTTTTTATCTTCTTTCCAGTTCTTAACTATTTATGGAACTTCTGGCTCCTTTGTATCTGTCTTTTTATCTTGAGGGATATTATATTTTAATTATTTATTACCCTACCCTATAGGATATTTACTACACTATGGTTTCACTTGTTTCAGGGAATATCTTGAGGCGATCAACGAGGTCTATCATTAATGTTGTTGTCTAGCGAGGGCTGGGAGGGTGGGTTTTGGTCCCGAAACCATTCCGGTTGTGCTGAACTTATTATCTACCTATGCTGCACTCGCACTTTCTACTCATTTATAAGCTTGGGACTCCCGTGTTTACTTATGTCGGCTCCCACACTTAAATACTTCTGCTAAGTATTTTCTTAATTGTTTCATACTTCAACTTCACTCTTGATCCGCTTTTCGATCGTCGATCATACTACCTCTAATTGTGAACCTTCTCTATAGTCATGCTCTCTAAATACTCAATCATGTTACCTCTGCACCTCTTCTTACCAATTTCTATTGTTTAATCATTTTAAGTCGTTATTCTCTCTCTTAGTTTTATTATACTCCATTTGCTATTCCTCCTTATGAAGTTTACTCCACTACATAAATTTCCATATCATCAACTTCGATTGCTTAGGACATCTGTACTAAATCCTTTGGTTCAGGTTCTATTCTGCATCGAATTTTTCACTCTCAATACAATGATACTCTTTATGAGTTATATACTATATTCCAGAGAGTCGTTCTCTCTGGATCATTTATACTTTTGAGTCTTTACTCCCTTAAGGGTTTTCACTTTGATGATGGCTTCTAATTTTGGTTCGACTCACTGTGACTTCGAACTATTCTTTCTCATGCTTTTTATCTATGTTCCGTTGAACTTATTGATTTGGTTATCTAGCCATCTTGCGATTTATCTATTTTGTCAAATATTATTCTTTACTGGTTCTCCTCCAAACTGAGCTATAAGTGGATGGGTGTGTATATGCATTTTATAGAGATCTGTGAATACATATTTCTTTCATCTACTATTTGTTTCATTGGAAATTACTTCGCCTATTCCATGTCTTAAAGTCCCTTAATATTTATCAATCAACCCAAAGTCTTCATTTATTTATTGTCCTCAAGTTACATTATCTATTCTTACTGTGTAGACTGAACTTCATTATTGCTAGTTATATCCATTTGAATTGTTTCATATGATCGGCGTGATCACACACGTATAACGCAAGCGCCCATATCGTTCAAGTAGTATAAAATGTATCGATCCCACGAGGACTTAATACCTAAGTTATTAATTTATGAATCCAAATGTTTACGAGTATCTAATAGATTGGTTGTTTGATTGGATGGTGACTTTAAACTAAAACAAATAAATAAAATAGTGTGAAAGTGAATTAAAGGTAAAATCAATATTATTAAACTATCTAGGGTTGTGAATCCTTCCAATATGTTTTAAAGATGAAATGATTATCTCATATTTGTGCAATATATTGGTTTACTAACCTAGAACACGAAATTATGCAAAAGCCTCTGTCGATGGTCAGATGCAAATACTCAGTGTAACTCAATTAATCATATGTCTATGTTAACCAAGTTACCTGAATTCATTAAGATTAAGTTCCAATTGTGGCTATCCCCACCCGACAGGTATATGTCTATCCTGGAAGGAAATCTATTAAGGGTTATCTATCCTTAAGGAAGATCGTGGGCTATTAAGTCTAAGGCTGAAACCTAAAATTCCTTCGTCAAGTTTATTTTAACTTTACCACATCAATCTTATTAATGGCTAGTTAACAAAAAGCATTAAGCTTAAGACTTAATAAATAAACTTTTATATTACCCAAGACATGAAATAACCCCTTATAAACCGGTGATATTGGAATTCATCACACTCGTATATAATATATTTAGTTACAAAACATACTTAGGATTACTAAACACTTAAATAAATAAAAACTCATAAAAAAATAACTTGGAGATAAATAAAAGTAAAATTACAATAATGAAAGAAAATTCTGTGGTTAGAGGATCCACTTTTAATATTTCAAAATTAGAAATCTCCCTTATTGTCAATGTTTAACGATTAATTAATTATATTTAACCAGACCATAAAGGCGTAAATTCCATTTGTCTCAATTAAGTCCAACCGACCATATAGGCGGTAACAAGGTTATTACCTAAACCGACCATATAGGCGGAAACTACGTATGGAATGTAAAACCGACCATATAGGCGGTAAATAAGGTTGTCACCTAAACCGGCCATATATGTGGTAACTAATTA